>JAODAL010024652.1:0-60141 GCA_025379985.1 Phyllomedusa bahiana | reverse complement strand
AAGGACTGTTTTACAATAAAATCTCTGAATTACCATTGCCCACCAGTAAATATTAGGACTGTGAATCGTGTCTTTCCCCGTCCACATCAGAATATTTAGGGACTTGAAAACCAGGAAACATGATTGTAGCTTGAAGGCAGCATGCTTAACAGATGGTCAGTCATTTAGACTAGAAAGAAAAAGATTTTACCATCAGCTAGGCACAGAGATATGTTTGTCAGTGATGTCCATACATGAAATATATATTGCTATCTCTGAGCAGAGCTTGGATATCAATTTATAAATGAAAGTTATAAAGAAATATGCTGAATAAGATAAAATATTGTTAATGCTTGTTCCAAGCAGTGTGTTGGAATCAGCAAGAGGTTCTTCCAGTGGGAGGAATTAGAGAAATGTTCTGCTAAAGCAGTTTTTTTTTTTTTTTTTTCCACTTCCGGACGGTGTACCTATAAAATTTAAGATAGATTCCCTTGGTTCACAAAATTGGATAAAATTACAAGTAATCTTCTAAAGGTGTTTTTTCTTTTCTTTTCCGGGAACTCGTCTTTGCACTTTCTAAGCAATCAACACAATTAGAATCAATTCTGGTCCTCCTACTTCTATTACATGTTAAAAGACATTAAATATATTGCTCCCGATGTAAAGCCTTCCCTTGCAACCTATAAAACCTGTAAGAAAGAAACGGTAATCTGAGTTTTCATCCGGCAGTGTCTAACTTTTATCCTGGCTTCTCAGTTCTTCACTGCGTGGGTGTTTTCTGAGAGAATTATAAGGTATGTGGATATATCGGACTTCAAAAAGGGCAAAGCTTTTCTACTTAACATGCTGTGTTATAGGTATTACTGGAAGAGATGTGCTGATGATTTTAAAGATCTCTAGGAAACTTTTTTTTAAGATTTAAAATCTTCTTTACCTCAAAGTAAGATATTATGGAAAGAGCCACTACAATTTTTTTTTTATAAGACACTTTTGACCAGAAGAAGACTGAACGGATTATTTGCATAAACGGCCCTTTGCTAACCATTTGTAATATTTTAAAAACCTTAAAAAGGGGTTTTCTCACTACAAGGATTGCTTTTTTGTTAAAAATCTCAAAAAGAAATCACTTTGCAATATGTGTCTATGAACAGTGTCCTACCTATTGCTAGATATCCCCTCTTCTATGGGCTGCATCACCTCCTCAGTTCAGTCTCTCCTCATAGACTGTCAGCACTGGTTGCTATAGCTACAGACCTGGTGTCCTCAGCAGCTCATCACTGCAGGCCAGTAGTAGCCAGTAAAGCCAGTAAACACTGAATGTGTTGATTTTAGAGATCTCTAGGAATCTTTTTTTTTTTTAAGATTTAAAATCTTCTTTACCTCAATGTAAAATATTATGGTAAGAGTCACTACAATTTTTTTTTTTTATAAGACGATATGACACATTGGACCAGAAGAAGACTGAACTGATTATGGGCGTAAATGGCCCTTTACTAAAAAAGCGTAGTAGTTATAATTAGAGATGGGCGAATAGATTCTAACGAAGTAGAATTCGTTTAGAGTTTCAGGAAAACTTTGATTCTGCACGAACTCGAAGTTTGGGGTGATTCGCGGGAACAAAGCGTGTTTTTAATTGCTAACATGGCCACAAGCACATGGCGTGACACGGGGCAGAGAAGTCTGGAAGGAAGAAAGGAGGACCCTCAATAACATGTGCAGAGGTCAAGCCAATCAGAGAACGGCGGGATTCTGTGATGTCACAGCACTATATAAGTCCGGACACGAATAAAAATAAATTTGTTTTTAACAGCGATTTGGGGGGGAGGGGAGGTCACTGCTTTTATCAAAGACTGCTCCTCTTCTGTTATAATTTTGATTCAGTTTGTGGGGTATTGAAATTGAAGTCCAGTGTGGGTCCAATTATGCTCAATATACATTTAATGCCATCTGGTCAGTTGTGGAGCACATTGAATATCCAAGGGTTGTCTAAGCCTGTTTGTGCTTTTGTAGTCCGTAAAAGAAACGGCGTTTTCACAAGCCACATACCAGTAAATTTTTTGCTGCTGATTTCTGTAGTGCAATTTATATCCAAGCGTTATTTAAGCCTGTTTGTGCCTTTATATTCAGTAAAATAAACGTTTTTTTTAAACGCCAAAGACGAGTAATTTTTTCCTGGTGATTTCTGTAGCATACTTTATATCCAAGGGTTATTTAAGCCTGTTTCTGCTTTCTTATTCAGTAAAATACACAGCGTTTTTACACGCCACATACCAGTTAATATTTTCTTGGTGATTTCTGTAGCGCAATTTATATTCAAAGGTTAATTAAGCATGTTTGTGCTTTTGTAGTAAGCAAAATACACAGCGTTTTTACATGCCACGTACCAGTTCATTTTTTTCCTGGTGATTTATGTAGCACAATTTATATCCAAGGGTTACCCAAGCCTGTTGGTCGGTTCATATGGAGTCAAATAAATGGTGTGTATTTGTCATATATCTTCATTACAGATATCTTCATTAAACAGGGTCTGTAAATTTTAGAACAAACAGTATGTCAGACAGAGAGGTTGCAGGCTCTTCATATGTGAGTGGCAGTGGCACAAAGATTCCTGGAGCAGGTACAGGTCGCAGCACAGTAAGGGGATGTCACAGTAGGGGTCACTCGGTGAGGTCAGAACTGCCGGTGGTTGACCAGCAACCCAAGGGTTCTTGATTGGTTGACTAGGTCATCCACTTCCTCCCAGATGACATCTGACAACCCCAGCCAAGAATCGGTGGAAACGTCAGACACAACCCTTAGTTTGGCATGGCTGGGGGAAAAACTCAGCGGCTCTCACCTGTCCCTCAACCCCCCCTCTGTCCCGGCGGTTCCCTCAGCCAGAGATCTACTATGTGGTCTGGGTCAGCGCCCTATACAGCGAGGAAAGAACAAATTTGAGGACAGTCAAACAGCTACTTTGCAGCGAAGAAATGGGGCTGGGAAAACCCCTGCTTCTTGCAGTAAGCGGCAAAGTATGGATGTGGAGAGTGGCATGGGAGGTCATGTTGTGAGGGGTCAGCCTCTGCATACCAAGACCGTTGAGGAGAACAGCAGTGAAGATCCAACAATAATCGAATATTATGTAACTGACTGCACTTGGGAGCCAGGTGAAGCAAGGGCTTCATCATCGTCAGGAGAAGAGGGCGTTGGCTTGCGCGTCAGGCAGCCGCGCAGCCAGCAAGTGGGTAGTGTGGCTTCTCAGGTCCAAGAAAGTAGCGGCACAGGGGCTCAGCGAGCCAGTAGTCACTCAGTGCAGAGCGTTGGCGGTAAAATCAGCTACTCGGTGGTGTGGCAGTTTTTTGCTAAGCAACTGGAGGAGCCGAATATGGGAATATGTAGAATCTGTGGGCAGAAAGTGAAGCGTGGGCAGGAAGCTGACATTGGTACTATGGCCCTGCATCAACAGAAGCTGCGTCACCATCCGGTGGCCTGGGAGAAACGTGGCTCAGATGTGGTGGTCCATCCTGCCACCGCAGCAACAGCAGCAGCAGCGGCGCACAGTGGCACGCATGCCATTTTAGCCAGTCAAGGCTCCACTATCTCTGCAGAAGGCAGCTGTTTCTCTTTGCCATCATCTCCCGGTCCAGATGCTCCTGCTCCTCGCTATTCATGGCGCCAGCATCGTTCAACGAGGCGATTGCAAAGAGACAACAGTATGCGTCCAACCATCCTAAGGTGCAGAAGTTGACCATGCTCCTATCCAAGTTGTTGGTACTGCAGTCCCTCCCTTTCCAAATAGTGGACTCTACACCGTTCAGAGAAATAATGGCCTGTGCCGAGCCGAGGTGGAGAGTTCCAAGCCGTAATTTCTTTTCTAAAAAGGCAGTACCAGCACTTCATAAATATGTAGAACAGAAGGTGGGCCAGTCCTTGAGCTTATCGGTTTCTTCCAAGGTGCACGGCAGTGCGGACGTGTGGAGCTATAACTACGGTCAGGGCCAGTACATGTCCTTTACGGCCCACTGGGTGAATGTGCTTCCTGCCCAGCCACACCAACAACTTGGACAGGAGACGCCGCTTTCTCCTCCACATTGTCAAACTGCTGCTCCTGCGCCAATGTCCGCCTTCTCTTCCTCCACCACCAAAACCATCTCAGCCTCCACAAGTGCCGCTCCATCATACCAAATGTGTAGGGCACAGCAGTGTCACGCAGTTCTACACCTGGCTTGCCTCGGCGAACTAAGTCAAACAGGGAGGAACTGCTCCGCGTCATGCAGCAAGAAATCGATGTGTGGCTTTCTCCGTGCCAACTGCAAATCGGAACCATGGTGATGGACAATGGGAGGAACATGGTGTCCGCGCTGCACCTCATCGAGTTGCAGCGGCAGAACGGCCTCCCCGAACACACGCTGATATGCGATGTTTCCATCTGTTGGAATTCCAGCCTGCACATGTTGGACCGACTGTATGAACAGAGAAAGGCCATTAACAATTTTTTGATGATCCAGGCGGACAGGAGTAGTCCCCTGAGTAACTTTGGTGTCAGCCAGTGGCAGCTCATGGGTGACACCTGCCGTTTCATGAGGCCGTTTGAAGAGGCGACGTTATTTGTCAGTCGCCAGGACTACAGGATTAATAACGTCATTCCACTGCTTCATGTCCTGGAACAGATGCTGAAAAATCGGTCTGGGCAGGGGACTGGAGATGTGGCGACTACATCTCGCGGCCACATCAGTCCAGTGGGGACTGAACTGGAGGAAGAGGAAGAGGAGGACATTGGAGCACAAGCATTGTCTGGTGAAATGAGTGGATTTTCTACCCAGGTGACAGGAGAGGAGGAGCAGAAGCAGCTGGAAGAGGTAGATGGAGATGAGGAAGACGAGGCAGATGACCTGCAAGCACCGTGGCAGTATACAGTGGAGATGGAGGAAGGGAGTCCCTCAGAGTCACTTGTGCAGATGGCCCGCAGCATGCTGATTTGCCTGGCTAGTGACAGCCGAATAGTCACTATACAGCAGAGGGATGACTTCTGGCTCTCCACCCTCTTGGAACCTCACTACCGGTCCAAAATGGGAGTCTTTTTTCCAGCTTCTAAGAGGGAGAACAAACTCAAATACTATCGAAAAATCCTCCGTAGTCAGTTTGCTAATGTTCCGAAACCATTTTTTGGACAAGGCAATTCTACCTCCATCAGCTTCATCATTAATACCCAAAAAAGTTCCAAAGGAGTTTATTATGAAGTATAAACGTGGTAGTTTGAATCCAGTTTCTGATGCACACAAATTTGTTCAAATGCAGCGTATGGAACTTGAAATGAAGGATACCCTAACTACAGGGACTGTTTAAGGTGCTTATTTTGTATTCGGTGCCATTAGTAAGGAATTTAGTACAAAACTGGAATGGGAAGCAAATTGTCAGGGCTGGGCAGCGCTCGGCTTGCAGGGAGCAAGAGTCTGCAGCAGCTGATCAGCGACCCCACCCTGATAGACAGTCTGCTGGGATCTGTGTGAGTGACAGTGGTCCAGCCACTCCTGACAGAGGGCGTGTCGCACTAGCCAATGGGAGGACCTGGAGGCCGCTCCAATCAGCTACAGGGGTGGTATCTAGGGATCACATTTAAACTCCCTGCTAGCTGAGTGCTGCGCTTGTGATATTTTCCTGGCTGCCTATTCCTGTGCTATTGTTTGTTGTCTGCTTACCTGTGTACCTGACCTCAGCCTATTCTCCTGACCCCAGCTTGTCTTCTGATTTTGTACCTCGCTCCCGTTTGGCTTTTGACCCCGGCTTGTTTACGTTTATCCCTCTGGTTCTGATTCGTGGCTTTGGCGTTTCCGTTTTGGTATTGACCTGGACTGTCTGACTATTCCTCCTCTTGACAGCCCCAGCACTTTAGCAGTACAGGGACTGTCGCTCAGTTGCCGGCTGCCACCTAGGGCAGCAAATCAAATAGGCAGGGACAGTGGGCTGGGTTTCAGTCAGGGCTCACTGTACCTCCCTTGACGCGACACAAATGCTGCAAAACTGGCTTTGGATGAGCTTCTTCAGTATGAAGAATGTGAATCATATGTCCAACTTACAGAAAGTAAAAACTCCTCCGGGACTATGAAATAAATAATAATAATCTTTAGAACCTATAGAGAAAGCATTTCCTTGAGCCTCATCTATCATATTCGTATACTGTACCTCTTGCCTTCGTCCCTTGACCACGATCCTTGCCGGCGGTCCTGACCTTACACTTGTCCCTGACTCCGAGTTTGCCTTACGATTTTGTACCTCGCTACACCACGGCTGCCACCGCAAGCGAGTCAAGTCAGGGGTAGCGACCTTGTAGACTCCCGCCGCAGCAAGTCCATTGCACTTTACGGCGGGCTGTAGTGAAAAGCGGGACCTACTTAGATTTCGCCCCCTGGCATGGCTACTGCCATCGTACCCTTATTGTGTTGCGATTTGTGAGGGCTCCAGGAATCTACTATTGCGTTTTTTAACACTATTTTAGGATCTTCTGAGCCCTCAGCTTGTTTTTTTTCCAGCTGGGGCTGCCATGACTTTATCAGGCTGCATTCCCGCTTCAGTTTTTTGGTCAATTTTGCCTCCGTAAGTGCCCAGGGAATTTTAGAGTGAAGCAATTCTAAGAGCGGCGGCAGTCATGTGCCTGTCATACTAAAACACAGCATTGTATGAAGACCAAACCAAGCTCTCCCGGCATATTTCAGCATGGCACAATGTTCTACAGCACCCTACAGGCTCTCTGCAGCCAAGAAATAGCTGTTTTTTAATGCGATTTAAATTTATTCGGGTCAAAACGAATTTTGTCAGAAAATTCGGTGAACTCGGCGCATCAAATTTTTGGGAAATTCACCCATCTCTAGTTATAATACACTTAAAGGGGTTGTCTCACTACAAGGACTGCTTTTTATGTTACAGATCTTGCAAAAACAATTAACTTTGCAATATGTGTCTATTAACAGTATCCTACCTATTGCTAGATATCCCCTCTCGCATGGGCTGCAACAGCTCCTCAGGTCGCTATAGCTGCAGACCTGTGCAATCTCTCCTGAACAGGTCTCCACTATAGCTACAGACTTGGTCTCCTCAGCAGCTCATCACTGCAGGCCAGTATTAGCCAGTAAACACTGAATTCCAAAATGAAACTGAGAAAACAGGACTGAGGTAAGATGAATTGATGGAGTGATACAACCCCTTTAAAGGAGTTGTCCCATCAAGCCGCTTTCATTCTTCACAACCTCTGCAGGTAAACACTTCCTGTGCAGGCAATGAGTAGGTCTACAGAAGAAACTGACATTTCAGCTCTTCTAGCTCCTATTCTTAGTTGTGCCTAATACAGGGACACTGGTGATTTAGGGGTTGTGAAAAGCAATGATATTATACAAGCAGATTGTCTGACTATAAATATGAGCTAACTCAGCTGTATTTCACATGAGATCAAGCTTCTAGTGAGAAAGAAAGACTTCCATGCTACCAAGACACATATGATTTATTTACACATACATGTGCTCTGCAGACTTAACAGAATGATACAAGGCTGCTTTCAGGTCAGTAAAGCTAAGGATCTAAAGTTTTTCTTAGTAGAAATATATGATAAGAGACTGATAAGACACACCAAGGAGTGAGGTCACCAGCTTTGCCTTTGCTAGAGTAAAGTAAGATGTTTGTTAACTAGAGAAGCTTGTATAAACGAGCAGAAGATAAGAACTGCTCTAACTCTGAAATGAAGGACAACAATAGGGACAGTAGGGACAATAGGGACAACAATGTATTTACCTTTGCCTACATGTTTAAAGCTAATTAATGAGATTCAAATACACCTTAAAGCACAATTCATTTAAGCAGAATTAACCTCATTTTTTTTTTGTTTGTTTCTGAAAACCATCTACTTTAATACTCATGTGGCCTTTCCAACAATAGTCCAGAAATGGTTGCATAATCAGTCCATGCCTTGTTTAGGCATACAAAAAGTTAATTCAAGGATCCCTACTTATTTGTGCAAGAAAAATTTTTTTTAATGGAAACATAGAACATTGATGGGAGAAAAAGACTATATAGTTCATCTACTTTGCCCTTATATTACTTCCCATATATTTTTAATTCCAGGCAGATTTGCATTCATTTACAGTTTCATTAAAACATGCCTTGTTTAACATGGATCTATTATAAGATAAAAAGTACTCACTAAAGCCCTGTTTACACTAGTGTTATGGCTTTTGGCTGTAACAGGATCCATTTTTAAAGGAAATTTTCTAATTATGAAGGATCCAAATCAGCTTTTATAGAATTTTGTGCTTCCTGGGATAGCAATGCAAACTGAAAAATACAAGAAACATTGATAGAACCCCAAATGAACTTATTTGCAATAGTGTGAACAGAGCCTAATAATGTGATTAAAATTAATTTATAATTTTATATGTCTTTCTATATTTCCATATAATGTAGCAGTTTATCCTGAGCTTCATTATTCATGAGTATTCGGCAGGGTATAAATAGATAGCAATGAAACATATGACATTCATTTCTGTTTGGTGTCCACATCCATTAGCAAAATATTAAACTAATGATAGGAGGTAATCTGTTAGTGTCTCAAACAATAAGATTAATAAAAAAAGGCAAGATCCACAGAATAGTACAATCACACTGCAACTGACATGGCTGCTTACCTCTATGCAGCCACAAATGTAGCATATACATTATCTGCTCTAATCTATAAACAGACGCCATTAAAATGGATTGAAAAAATTGACATAACATTTTGTTTCATTAAACTGTACAGTAGTGCATAATCTGTTAAATTAATCTTTGCTACATCTGTACTTGCAGCTTTCTGCCTCTCCACTACAGCCGCTCTGTCGGGTCTTCCATGGCTTCTTTTTAGTGCACATGCACTGGTCCTCTTTGATTCCAAGGTTCAAAATTCACTATCAATCTGTTCTCCTTCCTAGCACAGGTCACCAGAAGCTAATTTAAAGGTGTTGTCTCACTACATTGATTAATTTACCTCAGTCCTGTTTTCTTGGTTTCACCCAGAGCTGGCAGCCTATCATGAGAGATTGAACAGGTCTGTAGCTATAGCGACCTGACTAGCTGATGCAGCTCATACAAAAAGGGAAATCTAGAAATAGGTACGATACTGTTAATAGATATATTTTGCAAAGAGATTGCAAGATCTTTAACATAAAAAGCAATCCTTGTAGTCAGACAACCCCTTTAAAGAACAATTACGTTTCCCCTGTACCTGATCTTTGGTTATTATTTCTGTCATTCATGGGTGTATTGTTGTTTACAGATTCCTGACTTAGACTTCACTTGTTACCTTTTTGCTGCCTGTCCTGACCTTTGGCTTGTCTTTGACTATATATGCTGCCTTAGCCCATGGACTGTGTGACTACAATTTTCCTTTGTGTCTGGTTATTGGCTGTTGGATATTGACCTGGAAGTCCCCTACTCTAAGGACCAGATCCATATATAGAGGTCAAAGGATGATATAGGGGGACTCCTCAGACTCTACTTCCTAAGAATAATAATCTTATTTATATAGCGCCAACATATACCGCAGCACTTTACAATTTAGAGGGTGTAAGTACAGACAAAAATAAACATTACACAGGAAAATGCTACTATCAGATCAGACACAAGGTGTGATGGCCCTGCTCGCAAGAGTTTACAATCTTTAAGGGTGTGTGAGTGATATGAAGTGTGAGAAGTGCTCAGTTTACAATGGTCCAGCCATGTTTCAGAAATATGGGGTGGTTTACATAGAAAGTGGATGAACCTGCCACCCATATTCTCAGGTCGCACTTAACTATGAGGGTTATGAGTTTGCCTGATTGTTCTGGGCAACATATTCCAGAGAAGTGGTGCAGCATGTGCAAAGTCTTGAGGCAAATGTGGGAGTTCCAGATGATTGAGGCATTTAATCTAAGATCATCAGGAGAGCGAAGAGACCAGGTAGGGTGGTAGACAGAGATGAGGGTGGAGATGTAGGGGGGTTGTATTGCTTTGGAGAGATTTATGGGTGAGAATGATTAGTTTATTTTGTATTCTGTACTGAACCAGTGCAGTGACTGACACAGGGTAGAAAACAAAAACAAAAATGGGAACAGCACAGAAATTCCACATAAGACCATAAAAGGTCAATAAAAATGCAAAGTCCATCCGAAGGCGAGCAAGCCTCAAACTCACCACCGTAGGATACAAAAAGATGGTTTGGACGACAGCATAGTAAAATCAGGAATCGGCTTTATTCCAGAGTGAGAGACACCATCACAACGTTTTGGCCTGTCAGTACATGGCCTTTTTCAAGCAGCATAAAATACAGAGTGTAATCCAGGTGTATTTAAGGGGATATCAGACCCTCCTCAATCACATAACATCCAATCAAGTGACAAGCATTAATAATCATTTAACAAACACATGTGCAAGTGGATATTCATAGGTCAATACAATGATGGACATAAAACATCACCTCTTATAACTCAGTATCCCATTGCCTGGGGAACGCAAGACATCAGATGCATACATACCACACCTAATACATCGCGGCATCCTCTAATCTATATTGCGCATATCCGGAAATCCGCGCATCGCCGCTGAGGGGATCCGGAAGCGCCAAGCACTACGGCTTCAAAGGTAACTACTGCGCATGTCTAAGGACAAGTCATCTTTCTAAACAGAGGCACAGCCATGGGGTCCAATGTGGCCCCCACATTTGCTAACATCTACATGGCAAATTTTGAAAGGAAGTTGGACTATCACTCTAATTTTTGGGAGCACATCCTTTGTTGGTGGCGCTACATTGATGATGTCTTTCTGATTTGGTTAGATACTGAGACAACTTTGGAGGCTTTTTTGATTATTTGAATACTTGTGAGTCTTCCATCACATTTAGCAAAGTGATGTCTACCCATAAGTTACAATTTCTTGACATTTTGGTTACTCTTGAAAATGATGGTATTAAAACTGATTTATTCGTGAAGACAACAGATAGGAACAATCTCCTTAGGCATTATAGCTATCACCCTAGACATATGAAGGACTCCCTACCGTGGAGCCAGTTACTTAGAGTTAAAAGGATTGTGTCTGATCAGGATATTTTGGAGGAGAGGGTGGAAAATATGTGCAGGAAAATTATCTCTAGAGGTTACCCAAAAAATTATTACAACAACAAGTTAAGAGATTAGATACTATCAATAGGGATGACTTGCTCGTCAGTAAGACTAAGAAGACCAAGTTGACTGGTGATAGAATGTCGTTTGTATCAAGGTTTAGTGACTGTAGTCATAATATTGCAGACATTCTACGTGAAGATTGGAGGATGCTACGTGACCATTTTCCACAGATTCCTGAGTTTCAAAAGGTCCCAATGATGGCGTATAAAAATGATGGCGTAATAAAAACCTAGGGGATAAACTGGTATGTTCTGATTTTGTGGCTTGATGTATATTGGGGAGACGACGATGGAAATCCATCAAAGGATTAATAAACATAAAAGTACGATTAGGAAGTTCAATTGATGGATGGAAGTACGATTGATGAATGTTCCCGTAGCAAAACATTTTGTGGAATTGAGACATTCGGTGTCACAGCTAAGATTTAGGGTTATTGATTCCGTTCCTCAACTATGACGTGGGGGTGACCGTGAGATGCTTTTAAGAAAGAAGGAGAGTAGATGGATTTTTGAATTACAAACTTTGCAACCTTCTGGCCTTAATATTGAATTAAAGATTTAATATATTATTATTCTGTTGTTGTTATTTGCTCATCATCTTTTTTCTTTAGCATGAATTATTGTTTTTATGGTGTATTTATACATTTTTTTTATCTTTTTTAGGTGATATTTTGTGGGGGCTCAGACCTCGGATGCAACGCATATAATAAAAGATTTTTTTTTTGTGTTGGTTTTGTATAATAAAGATATATATATATTTAAATTATTATTATTATTATTATTTTTGTTTATGTGTTGAATGCTGAATTGTCAATATAATAAAATGATACAGATTACCTATATATGTTTCTGTATTTTTCTATAGACTGTGACTGACCACTGTTGATTATGGCCCGTCTTGAGGAGTGATGCTGAATGGCTTTAGCTTTTGCTGAGTCTCTCAGCTTTTTTTTTTTTTTTCCTCCTTGTTTGGGCCTAGTAGAATAACATAAAAATGTGGATCAGAGTCTAGAGGCATTATGTTCAATCATTTACTTACACTTCAGCATTTCACACATTGGTTATCGTACTTGTAACGCTATTTAGAATGATGACTTGTCCTTAGACATGCGCAGTAGTTACCTTTGAAGCCGTAGTGCGTGGCGCTTCCGGATCCCCTCAGCGCCGATGCGCAGATTTCCGGATATGCGCAATATAGATTAGAGGATGCCGCAATGTATTAGGCGCGGTATGTATGCATCTGATGTCTTGAGTTCCTGAGGCAATGGGATACTGAGATATAAGAGGTGATGTTTTATGTCCATCATTGTATTGACCTATGAATATCCACTTGCACATGTGTTTGTTAAATGATTATTAATGCTTGTCACTTGATTGGATGTTATGTGATTGAGGAGGGTCTGATATCCCCTTAAATACACCTGGATTACACTCTGTATTTTATGCTGCTTGAAAAAGGCCATGCACTGACAGGCCGAAACGTTGTGATGGTATCTCTCACTCTGGAATAAAGCTGATTCCTGCTTTTACTATGCTGTCGTCCAAACCATCTTTTTGTATGACACAGGGTAGAAGCATTAGTATATCGGCTAGAGAGAAAGATGAGCCTGGCTGCTGCATTCAAGACAGATTGGAAAGGGGAGAGTTTACAGAGAGGGAGACCAGTAAGCAAGGAATTACAGTAGTCAAGACAAGAAAGTATAAGGGCAGCAATAAGAGTTTGAGTTGTTTCCACAGCAAGAAAAGATGGATTCTGGAGATGTTCTTGAGGTGCAGGTGACAGGAGCAGGTAAGGGATTGGATATAGGGAGTGAAGGACAGATCAGAATCTAGCATAACCCTAAGACAGTGGGCCTGCTGCCTAGGTGTTATGGTAGTGCCACACACTGAAACAGAAATAGCAGGGTGGGGTTGGTTAGTAGATGGCAGGATGACTTGAAGTTCAATTTTAGTGATGTTTAGATTGAGATAGAGAGACGACATGATGTCAGAGACAATAGACATAAAGTCACTGGTGTTTTGTAGCAAGGCTGGGGTGATGCCATGAGAAGGGGTATAATTGAGTGTCATGATCATGAGCATAGAGAGATAGTAGAGATGGTACTGAAAACCAATTCACTGATGGTTTGTCCCTAGAGTGTTTCTGTGCAAAGCCCACAAGCATCCCAGAGGATTCATCACCCGCTCTGCTGACTTGTTACAAAATTAGTGGTAATAAATAATTGTAACTTTTTTATAGGAATATTTCTGAAAAAAAAAGTTGTCGGCATAAAGATACTGAAATGTTTGTCCTACTTTAGGGAAAGACTTTGAACTGTCTTTATGATTAATTTGACTGCTGAGTATGTGAGTCTTGTTTTCTATGAAGGGTACATTGTATGTCCTCTGTATACTATAAAGTTCTACTTAGCACATCAAAGCCACCTTAAAAGTGAACAATAAGCTTATCTGTACTTCAACAATATGTGTAAATCTATGGCTGGGGGAAAAATTTGCATATTTGCCTAGGGCAAAAAATGATTACATTGTACTATTCTTCAAAGTTGTACCTTATACCAACCCTACCAAAAAGGAGATAAGGGAAAATTAAATAATGTTTTATGTCATATTTTATAGTAACATTAAGATCAAATCTCATTTTATTGATTTGATTCTGGATATTTGGGCTAACGGTTTTAGAGTCTGCCGGAGGTATAATGATTGTTTATCAAGGATAACTCTCCACTGAAAACTTTAGGGATATGAAAGACAACACACATCCAACATAATCCAGGCTGGAGGCATTTCCATGTATAGTACATCTGTATACTCCTTCACTACCCTTGTTGAATAGTTATATGACTTGAGATAAATGCCTCTAAGTATGTATGAGCAGATGCTGTCATCTCTACTTCTCTGTGGTACTTGGCTGTCTACAATTAAGGGTTTATATAACTTCAGAGAGAATCCTATCAGTTTTATCAATCTTTTATATAATTTCCATTGTATGTGTTTCACAGAAATGAGGCAATTAGTAATTTCTAATTTTGGAGCTGCATTTGCACCGTATAAGACAATTTAGTGCTAAGTACAGATTCATAGTTTAGTCTTCATTGTCTTAAACAGAAAAAGGTTTATGATAGTAAACAAGCAAAATGTGACAATAGGCAAAATGAACATCTGATTTTTTTCCATTAAATTAAAGAAAAAAATGTCTTACTATTTACCTTGAGTAAACTTCTCCCTGTAATAGACGCTGTGTGGTAGTTGTTGTTTTAGATGAGACAAAAACTACTATTAGGTTTTTTTTCCATTTTCTGGCAAAGATACTTTGTTACATATGTGTAGTGTGTGCTTAATCCTGGGTTGTCTATCACAAGGAGATCTTCATATCGATTTTCAATTAAATCTTGTTCCCAGTTGATAATAGTTATTAGTGGGGGTTTGAGAGCCAGAACCCTTCCAAATCTCTACAACAAAAGGGCTCTGATGCTCTTCAAAAGCATGATTTACACAACTCTATTCAAGTCAACAGTATCAAAATAAAAACTTAAGACGACATGTATGAATTTTGCCGCCTGGACATTAATTTTGTTGCGCACATTAGTAGTGTAGAATGCTTACTAGCTCCAAAACAACAACTCAGGCTCAGGTAAACCAATTGTAACTTGGTCTGCCTGTCCCAGCAGTTTTTGCCATCCTGTGGTCATAAATGTGTTAAATCATACGATTATGGTGCGACACACCTCCAGAATGCCCCCACATCTTAGGCGCATTACAAAGTGCTGTGGGTGCGGAATTTTAGAGTGCGCCTTTTGGTAAATTGAGAGAACAGGGCAGCACCAGTATTTGGGCTGAAAGAACACCAGAATTCTGCCACAGCCCCGTACATACATGTCACCCTTAATTCTGTTGAAACCCCAATGTGTTCAGTATTTGGGAAAGTTCTGGGGCCCAACTGATGGACACCACTTATGAAAATCTATAACATGTACAAAGTCAATCATTCATAATGTCACTCTCTCTTTATATACGTAATAATCGCCAGTGTATCAAATGCTTATTTCTCTCACTTTATAGATAAGCTTATCTATACAGTGAGATGAATAAGCATTTGATACACTGGCGACTTTGCCAGTTTTCTCACCTATAGAGGATGGAGAGATCTGTAATCTTTATCATAGGTACACTTCACCTGTGAAGAGACAGAATCTAAAAAAGAATAGAGAAATCACATTGTATAATTTTCTAATTATTAATTTGCATTTTATAGCATGAAACAAGTTTTTGATACAATAGAAAAACAGAACGTACTATTTGGCACAGTGTTTTGACCCACTCCTCCATACAGATCTTCTCCAGATCTTTCAGGTTTTGGGGATGTTACTGGGATACATTGAGTTTCAGCTACTTCCAAAGATTTTCGATTGGATTCAGGTTTGAAAACTGGCTAGGCCACTCCAAGACTTTGAAATGCTTCTTATGAAGCCGATCCATAGTGGCCCTTGGCTGTGTGTTTCAGGTCATTGTCCTGCTCGAAGACCCAGCCATGACCCATCTTCAATGCTCTTACTGAGGAAAGGAGGTTGTTGGCCAAAATCTCACGATACATTGCCTCATCCAACCTCCCCTCAATACTCTGCAGTCGTTCAGTTTCCTTTGCAGAAAAGCACCCCAAAGCATGATGTTTCCACACCCCATGGCTCACGGTTGGGATGGTGTTCCTCGGGTTGTACATCATTTTTCTTGCCTCAAACACGGCGAATGGAGTTGAAATCAAAAAAGTTCTGTTTTGGTCTCATCTAACCATATGAACATCTCCCATGCCTCCTCTAGATCATATAGATTGTCACTGGTGAACTGGACATGTGCTAGTGTGAGCAGGGGGACCTTGCGTGGTGATCTTTATCCATGACACGTGGTGAGTTACTAACAGTAATCTTTGAGTCTGTGGCTCCAGCTCTATTCACGTCATTGATCAGGTCATCCCATGTAGTTCTGGACTGATTCCTGACCTTTCTAAGTATCATGCTTACCCCATGAAGCAAGATCTTGCATGGTGCCCCAGACTGAGGAAGATTGACAGTCATCTTTTGTTTCTTTCAATTTTTAATAATTGAACCAACAGTTGTTGCCTTCTCACCAAGCTGCTTGTTTATTGTCCTGTAGCCTATCCCAGCCTTGTACAATTTTGTCCCTGGTGTTTTTAGACAGCTCTTTGGTCTTGGCCATAGTGGAGATGTTGGAATGTGATTGAGTGTGTGGCCAGGTGTCTTTTAAACGGGAAAAGAGTTCAAACAGGTACAATTAATACAGGTAATGACTGCAGAGTAGGAGGGCTTCTTAAATAAAAACTAACAGCTCTTTGAGAGCCAGAATTCTTGCTGGTTGGTAGGTGATCAATTACTTATTTCATGCAATAATATGCAAATTAATTATTTAAAAACCATACAATGTGAGTTTATGGATGTTTTTTAGATTCTGTCTCTCACAGTTGCAGTGTACCTACAACACAAATTACAGACTTCTCCATTCTTTGCATGTGGGAAAGCTTGCAAAATTGCCAGTGTATCAAATACTTATTTATCCACTGTATATAATGAACATTTTACTTGTAAAATATCTGTAATAGTGAAGTACATGCAGTGATTGGTGGTCTAGTAGTGCCTCTCTACAGTACAGTGTGGTATTACATGTCCTGTTCTGCTCTTTACATTTGCCAGCATGAGCATCTCCTCAGGGTACCCGATTTCCGTTTTGTCTGGTACGTTGTGTATAAACTAAAAGATCCAAGGAAGTTTCCTTTAGAATGGAAAGTGATTTCAAGCTTACAGCTGCTCTTTCTGATATTATGTGTAAGGACACATATCTTTATCTGAATTAGTTATCTGCTTTACGTCGTATAAATTTCATTTTGCATTATATTGGGTGACATTTTAGAGCTTCAGAACGAGTTACCATTTTTTAAAAGAGTTATGGTTTCAACATTCCATGATTGGCATGGAACCAAATAATAATGTGTGTTGAGGGACCACTGTATAGCATTTCAGGATGAACATAAAATTTCTTGACATTTTTTGTAAATTTTCTAAGTAAGACCATCTCTTAACTTTAGGATGCACAAGTTCAACTTTTTCATGTTTGAGGACTTTTTGCACAACTTGTTGATCTCTAACAAGGAGCTTAACCTCTTCCCAACATTGGACATACCTGTACTTCCTAGTGGTAAGTGATTTCTCACAAATGGGTCATGAATGATTGCATCATGTGGCCATGGGCAATTAACCCTTTAGCTGCCGTGATAAATCGCAATTGCGGCAGCTAAGAGAAAGACAGAGGCAGGGAGCTCCCTTTGTCCCTATTGGAGCCCTAGAAATACCACAGAAAGTAAAACACAAAACAATCAGTAAAATAAAAACACGTACACTGCCCATTTCCCCTTTACACATGCTAAGAGCCCCAAAAAACATAAAAAATAACGTAAGCAATATGTAGTATCGCTGCATGGATAAATAACTACCCTATAAATTTGTCATGTTATTTAAACAGCACGGTGAACACTTAAAAAAAAACTCAAAGCTATGTCAGAACTGAATGTTGCAAATTTTCTTCCAAATGTGAAAAATGACTACAAAATTTCTAAGCACCCTAACGTTGCAAAACAAATAAAAAAGACATTTAAAAAATAATGTCGACCTACAAGAAACATATGGTAGATGCTAGTTATAAACTAATTTTGTGGAATAATTACAGTGTATCTGCCTTACATGTAGAAATTTTTGAACTTTGAAAACTGCAAATGTTTCAAAATTTTCTAAATATTTGATATTTTTCACAAATAAACAAAGACTGTATGGACCAGAATTTATTACTTACTCAAAGCAAAATGTACTGTATCAAAAGAAAAAATTCTCTGAATCACATGGATGGGTAAAAGTATCAAAAAACAGTCATGGTATTGTGATTTTTTGTTCATCCTGCGGTGCATAAAATGGAATAAAAAGCGATCAAAAACTCATTTAAATGCCAAAGTGGTACGAATAATAACGCCAGTTTATCCCACAAAAAAAGCCCTTACACAGCTCTGTATATGTAAAAGTAAAATAAGTTATGGGTATCAGAAGATAGCAATGCATAAATATTGTTTTACACAATAAAAACCCCTTTAAAGCATTTCAACATAAAAAAAACTATATAAATTGGGTATCGCCATAATTGTATCGACGAGCTAACTTGTCATGTATATTGCATGGTGATAATAGCTGTTTATACAAAAAATTAAACTATATAAAATAAATAGTCATGTATCTAGAGATGAATGCAGATATTTTTTCACAAAACCCTTTCTTACGTAATAAAACTTAATTGTATAATAAGTACGATCAAAAAGTCTTTACCTCCCAAAAATTACAGCAATAAAAAAATTCAACTCATCCTGTAAAAAACAAGCCCTGAATCAGCTCTGTGCACAGAAAAAAAAAAGTTATGGCTCTTAGACTATTGTGATTGAAAAATGTTTTTTTTTCCTTTTGAATAAACACTTAGGGTGACATGTCCCAGTAGGGCTGTTCCATTTTTTTGTGTCTTTTGTACCAAAAAACTGTTGACGCCTTATTCCCTAAATAAATGAACTATAGTACTTCAAAACTAGGTGCATTATATACCAAACACATTTGAATGCGCCTAAACTAGGAGCATCAAATATGCTAGCAATGATATGCTATGAGTCTACATTATGCTATGCGACTAGATTAGGTGTATCAATTACACTATGCAAGATATACCACATGCCAAATTTTTGACAGGTTCATTTATTCAGGTGCAGCATACACTCATTGAATGTGCCTTAAAACTGGCGGTGCCTCTTTTTTGACTTGTCGCCTAAGTGTTTTTATTGTGTTAAAGCAGTAAAGCATAAAAAATATACAGATTGGGTATCGCTGTAATCCTATAGACCTGCTGTATAAAGTTAGTATGTCACTTATACCACATGATAACCGTTGTAGAAAATAAAAATAAAAACACTACCAAGATTGTTGTATTTATTTTCATAACACCTCACAAAAACCTTGATAAAAAGTGATCAAAGTGTCATACGAACCCCATAATGGTACCATCCCTTAAAAAACAAGCCCTTTATCATCTCCATATGCAAAAAAAGTAAAAAATTATGGCTATGAGACTATGACGTACAATCAAAGAAGAAGAAAAGGTCCTAAAGTAAAACTTGTTATAATTAAATAGATAAAAAGTATCAAGTAATGGATACTATAGCAATGACTGCCGCATGACAGAAAAGACAAAAGGGTTGTAAATGTGTATGCCAACGGTGCAGGACCAACAAATCTCAACCCTATTATGCCCTACACCAATGCCTAGCACACCCTAACCTAACGACAAAATACTGGGTGATCACCCCAATAAAGGTGTCCCTGTCTGGAACCTTACCCTATGCTGCAAGGAACACCAACAATCCCTTAGGTCCTGTCCAGAAATGTTTCGATCCTCCCAACATAAACATACATAGATCTCTTAACGAGAGATAAAGGGGATATATATAATGTGACCAAAAGGTCACAAACATGTAGACCAATGAGTCAATTGTGTACAAAAAAAGAGTTAAAGGGCCCTATATAGATAGCCACGGGCCCCAAGAAATGCAACACTATAGGGAGGTGGGGGTCTGTGATAATAGACATCCACAACCCATGGATAGATGCATAGAGTTAGGGGAGCGATAATGCAACAATACATATGGACACCAAAAAGTATGCAAACTGTGTACCTGTACTGATATTGACAAGTATTCACTGGGCAGGTACAAGTTCAAGCAAAAAAGAGCCTACCTGCATCATATGCGTCCAAAATAAATCAAGCAGACACAGATGTGAGTCCAATGTTGCTATCGCTGCATGGTCAGAGCCAGTGGCGGCTAATACAGCATGGAGACCATTACACAGCCGCACATCTCCAGTGTCATTGGCAGCCATCATTTCTGCTCAACTTTCATTGAACAGCACTGAGGACCACTGTTCCCATGTCTAGCATATCTATGTAAGACAATGATGCCTGTGCCTGGTGGTATGATCAGGTACCCTTGCCGATCATCTAACATGCAAACCATGCTGATATAAATGGTTAAAAATTGTCTTACATGACACCTGGGTGCCTCTCACCTCCCTTAAACATGCCTGGAGTTGTGTGACATTCATCATCCGGTTCCACAGGACATTGTGTACAATGAAGAGTGTGTGATGGAGCCAAAGGATGTCCACTTCTTTACCTTTCTGTGACTATTCCAGTCTTTCTAAGCTCAGTGGCCACTTTTATCTGAAAGTATCCTGCTTGAAGCCTCACAATGGCGAGGTACTGTCGATCAATTGTAAAGTGTTGTCTTGGTCTCATGATGTCAAAATGTGAACAGCAGGATGAGAAGGGCTATCTAAATCCCAATTCAAATTGATCCCCTACGTTTTTTGGGCAATTCAGGGATCAAACACCTGTTGTGAATTTGGACATGAAGCTCTTTGTTAGAGATCAGCAAGTTGTGCAAAAAATACTAAACCACTGAACAGTTGGACATGTGCATTCTAAAGTTAAGAGATGGTCCCATTTAGTTCATTTACAAAAAAAATCAGTAAATTTTATGTTCATTCTGAAATTCCAACCAAAATCTAAATATCTCTAACTTTTTGTGAGTAGTGAATTTGCACAGCACATTAACGCTTTGGTGTGCAGTGAAGATCTGAACTTACACAATGGCCTGTTTATTTAGAAGATCGGTAGGTGCTCAGGTTGTCAGACCAAATAATAATTTGCGAATATTATCTCTAAGATTTTGTACAAGCAGTTAAAGTAAAATATACTGTAACAGAAATGTCCTTTACATTGTAATTTATTCATGATTACTATTAACATCTTAAAGGGGCACTTAGATTTGGGGTGATGGCATTGGCCTTTATTTGTTCTTACATTGTAGTGTGGAAGTCTTTATTTCAGAAATCTGGCTCCCAGACCAAAAATATTAATAAAACAATCATCAAATTAGTAACTATCAACTAGTATTAGAACTAGTAACCGACTAGTTCTTCTCTCTGCTTATGTAAGTCACAATATGTTTGATTCTCATACACTGACTGTTAATTGTAACACTATTTTTAAAATGAAAAGAAAAAATCCACTCACAAGAATAAACAAGTGATTCAACATCTGGACATATCCATGCCGTTCTTTTGTTTTTTTGATCTCCAACATCTCCACTCATGATCTATTTTTATATTCATTTTTTAATTATATGTATTCAGATATTTTCTTCTCAAAACATAGAGCATATTTAGTTTAGGGGAACTGTTAGCTTATACTGACAATTTTACTAGAAATTCATCCAAATCTGTTAATTACTTTAGAATTAAACCATTTGTGATCCTCTTCATACATCTATGCTGGCTGCACAACTGCAGACCATATGCACGTCATAGTCAGCTAAATGAGATTGAAAATTATATTGTAATTTATTACCATCCCAGGTAATATCCTAAGTGTATTTCAGGAATACATAAATCTCTTCTCCCCTGGGTTCTCATCATTCACTTTTTTATTACTTTATATTTGTTATAAAATAATTAGTTTTGCACCTGTAACAATAACAGTAGCAGTTAGAAATCTTGACGCTGTCTATGCAGTTTATGCCTCTTGTGTCAGATGTCTGGTTATTCATTAGAACAGATGATAAAATGAACAATTCTTTTATTAAATGAAATTTAAAAAATACTTGGAGAATTTAGTAGTTTTAGATTTAAAACAAGAAAATCACTTGTGTTGTTGTTTAATAATACATGCTCCATTCACAGTAGTTGGGTTATTGGATGTTTTGTTGCTCTCAGGGATAAAAGGATTAATATATTTTTCTTTATGGGTATACAGTGAATCCCTGTGTGAATAACAAAGATGGGTGAAGCAAATCATGCATGGATGTTCAAGCATTTTCACAAACATTTTATTTACCACAAGACTTTGTGTGGTCCGAATTCTTGGCTGCTAAGACAAAGCTTTAGCCAGTTAAAAAATTATTCTTGGTTTTCCCTTTTGTACTTATTGGAACAGACTGCCTAAAGTGGAAGAGACTTAAGCAGTAAAAAGCTGAAAAAGCAGCTGAATCTGCTGGTTTTCTGCAGGTTGCAAATGTTTTCTACCAGAAAAATTCTATTTATTTCTTCCTTAGTTTTACTTCTCTCGACTATACACTATGCAGGACCCAACTAAAGAAGGATAGGGCACTCATAAATATGTGATTTAATGAACAGTTTACATTAAATGTTCTCATGGAATTAAACGAGGATACCAATGTTGAGGGATCTTCTATCGTCCACAAAACGTCTAAATCTCTTTTCTATCCTCATAAATCGAGGGTTAAGGCATTAGACACATTTCAAATTGCCATGGAGTAAAAAGTAACAACAAAAATCTTGATAGTTCATCTATAAACATGACTAAAAAGCAAAACATTGCACTGAGAGAACTACAAAATAATAAAAGGTAGAGTTGACAAAGGTGGGTCAACTTAATTGTTGGATTCAGGTTTATATGAAAAACAGGCACCATATATACTCGAGTATAAACCGAGTGCTGAAAAAGCCCTCCTTGACTTATACTCGAGCCACTGTTGGCGCTCGGGAGCTGCGATGGCCGGCAGGGACACTTCAGCTATACGCGACTTCTCAGGGAGCGCATATAGCAGAATGCCGAGTCAGTCGACAGCATCCGGGCTCTGTCGGCGATCCCTTCACCTGTATGCGACTCCTCCGTAGCGCATACAGGAGAAGATATCAATGTGGAGCAGAGAGCGAGCACTCCCTGCTCCACAGTGCACTCCGAACAGCCGAAGACTTGCGGCTGTCCGGAGTTTCTGGCACGGGCAGTGTGCTATGTCATCACGCTGCCTGTGCGGCCTGATAACATCACCCTGCCTGTGCCTGAAGACAGAGCAGAGTGCCCAGGAGTCAGAGCAGCAAGGGAGCGAGGTAACTGTTTGTATGTTTTTTTAACTGCCTATGAGGCCACATACCTGCCTAGTACCATCCTATGGGGATATATACCTGCCTAGTACCTGCCTATTGGGCCATATACCTGCCCAGTACCTGTCTATGGGGCCATATATCTGCCCAGTTCCTGCCTATGGGGCAATATACCTGCCTAGTACCTTCCTCTGGGGCCATATACCTGCCTGGTACCTGCCTATGGGGCCATATACCTGCCTGGTACCTGCATATGAGGACATATATCTGCCTAAGCGGGACATATACCTGCCTATAACCTGCTTATGGGTCCATATACCTGCCTATAACCTGCCTATGGGCACATATACCTGCCTATAACCTGCCTATTGGGACATATTCCTGCCTATAACCTGGCTATAGGGCCATAAACTTGCCTATAATCTCCCAATGGAGACATATACCTGCCTACACATGCCTATAACCTGCCGATCGGGGACATAAACCTGCCTATGGGGGACATTAAACTGCCTATACCTGCCTATGTAATCTTATTGGTATCCATTTTAATCTTTTTTAATTTCACCAGTAGCCGCTGCATTTTCCACCCTAGGCTTATACTCGAGTTAATAAGTTTTTCAATTTTTTTGTGGCAAACGTAGGTGCCTCGGCTTATATTCAGGTCGGCTTATACTCGAATATATACAGTATATAAAATTCTAGATGATACCAATACATATTGCAAGCTAAAAACTGACTCCCCTAAAAACATTCAAGATAAACATAACACACTAGTAGAGGAGGGTATAGTCCTAGGGCTATTAATGCAAAAGAAAAAAGAATACCTATTTGAAAAAAATCCTGTAGTACTGCTATTTTATGGCGTCCCCAAAGTACACAAGAACACATTTCCTCCTACTTTGCATCCCATTGTAGCAGGAAAAAATTCCTTCATAAAAAATTGAGTTCTTAAGTAGACAAATATCTGCAACCTCTCATATTATGGGTACCTGGTTATTTTAGAGATAGCAAGTCTGTTCTGCAGATATTTTCAGATTTTAAATGGACATCAAATAACACTTGGCTTAGCTGCAATGTAGCTAGTTTATATTCTAGTATACTCCAGAATTTGGCTTAAGTAGCCTTGAGGTTCCATTTAGCTAAATACAGTAAATATTCAGAGAAAATACAAATATACACTCACCGGCCACTTTATTAGGTACACCTGTCCAACTGCTCGTTAACACTTAATTTCTAATCAGCCAATTCACATGGCGGCAACTCAGTGCATTTAGGCATGTAGACATGGGTCAAGACAATCCTGCAGTTCAAACGAGCTTCAGTATGGGAGAAAGGTGATTTGAGTGCCTTTGAACGTGGCATGGTTGTTGGTGCCAGAAGGCTGGTCTGTATTTTCAGAAATGCTGATCCCTGGGATTTTCAGCACAACCATCTCTAGGGTTTACAGAGAATGGTCCGAAAAAGAAAAAACATCCAGTGAGCGGCAGTCCTGTGGGCGGATAAATGCCTTGTTGATGCCAGAGGTCAAGGAGAATTGGGCAGAATGGTTCGAGCTGATAGAAAGGCAACAGTGACTCAAATAGCCACCCGTTTACAACCAAGGTAGGCAGAAGAGCATCTCTGAACGCACAGTACGGCGAACTTTGAGGCAGATGGGCTACAGCAGCAGAAGACCACACCGGGTGCACTCTTTCAGCTATGAACGGGAAAACTGAGGCTCCATTTGCCCAAGCTCATCGAAATTGGACAGTAGAAGATTGGAAAAAACGTGCTGGTTGATGAGTTCGATTTCTGCTGCGACATTCGGATGGTAGGGTCAGAATTTGGCGTCAACAACATGAAAGCATAGATCCATCCTGCCTTGTATCAACGGTTCAGGCTGGTGGTGGTGGTGTCAGGGTGTGGGGACTATTTTCTGGGCACTCTTTGGGCCCCTTGGTACCAATTGAGCATCGTTGCAACACCTTGTGGAATCTATGCCACGAAGAATTGAGGCAGTTCTGAAGGCAAAAGGGGGTCCAACCCGTTACTAGCATGGTGTACCTAATAAAGTGGCCGGTGAGTGTATATACTTTCATCTACTGAATATGTACTTGAGAATATTTTTTTCATGTTTAACGATGAATATTACCTCCAATTAGTCGTGGCCCGGATGGGAGCTTTTTATAGTGTGGTGGGAGCACCATGCTGCTACATAGACAATCTTTTGATTGTTTGGAGGGACAATGTGGTGTCCATTCAAGAGTTTATACGGTACATCAACTACAATTCCTGTAATTTACAATTTGCGTATTCCAGTAAATAAGATATTCCTTTTCTGCACATCTATCTACATGGAGATATACACACTGGAAAAATTAGTACCACTAGTTGTTTTCAAAACAACTAGTTGTCATGCCAAAGTTGGAGTGCACCTGTTCATACTTTTATAGACCTGGTCTACTACAGCTTCTTGAGGCCAGAATTCTGGCGCATCCCCATTCATACATGTCGCCCTAAGTATATCATTTTTACAATATATATATATATATATATATATATATATATATATATATATTATTATATATAGTGTGGCAGAGCGACCATAGGCAGTCGCAGGGTTCTGCCACTAGGTGGCGTACGTGCCAACGAGAGCCTGGTCTTGGTGGGGAAAGCCAGGTATTGTCAGTCAGCAACATTAGGGTGCTGACTCTTGTACATAGCATGGCTAATGTCCAGCCACTAAGGGCTGGCCTTCCCGGAACAACTGCAGATGGGTGGGTGGTTGTTCCCATGTTCCAGGTCTCTGTGTTCCAGCCAGGTATTGGGTGCTTCTCTGGAGACCTACTAAAGGCCTCCTACTCCAGATGATCAGGGGGTGTGGTCAACTGCAGTATGGAGAAGCAGTGGAGCTGGTGAGAGGAGGCTCTTAACCCTCAGGCTTGAGGAAGCTGGTACCAGTGGAGGCTGGTAAAGTGAGTGCTGGCAGTGCTGGATGGTAGGTCCTGGCCGCACTACACTAATGTGTAGATAGTGGCTAGACGGCCTAGGTGTTTATTTGTATTTTTGTGTACCGTATACATTTTCTGTGTTGAAGAATAATACTGGCTTAGACCAGACCTAAAGAGAGCCCTGTGTCAGCCTGCCAGTTTGTTTATCAAAACGGCGATCCCGGAGCTAAGGAACTCCCAGGACGATCCAAGATGGCGTCCGAAAGCATGTGAGTCGTCAAAATTGGTGTAGGATGTGGGCATTATTGGCACAAGAGTTAGCGCAGTTTTGGCACGAAATTGTACCTGAAGTGGTGCAAGTGAAGTCTGGCCACAGCAAGATTTAAAGGGCCAGAAGCCTAAAAATTGTTGCTGTTTCAAAGAGACTGTGTTACTGTTGCATTGGTCATGGAGCAGCTGGCTAAATTCCTTGCGGAGGCGAATGCCCAGCAGCTGGAGATGAACAAGTTGTGGGCCCAGCAGATAGCAGAGCAGCGAGCATGCAATCGGAGGCTCCAGGCACAGCTGAATACCAAAAGGGAGGCTGTGTCACCAATGGAGACTGCTCAGGATGAGGTGAGAGCCCGACGTGCTGTGCAAAGAGCAATGTGGAAGATGACCCCAGGGGAAGATGTGGAGGTCTTCCTCGCTGCGTTTGAGCGGGTGGCAATAAGCGAGAGGCTACCACTAGAGCAGTGGGCAAATGTCCTGTTGCCCTATCTAACTGGCAGAACCCAGAGGGTGTACTGTGATTTGTCTGTGCAAGACACAAGAGACTACCCGAAACTGAAAATGGAGATTCTAGCATGTCTGGGGTCAACAAGGACTGTTTGTGTGCAGGAGGATACAAATCAAGAAGTGGGGAAGGCCTTTGCTACGGGCAACCAACCTGACGACTGCTTGAGCGGATGTCCTGTGACCAGGAGGCCGCGTCGTCCACCAAAGGAGTCCACTTCAGGAGACACGGAGTTACTGAGGGAACGATGTGCTGCCGTTGCCGTGGGCAACCACGTTCATCAGCAGGAGCCTGCTTCCACTGTCCAGCAGAGGGAGCCATGTTGGAGGTGCCACAGAGTGGAGAGTTGTGCTCCTGACTGCCCTCTCAGAAGGAGGCCAGAGAGGTTGCAGCTGCAAGTTCTCAAGTTCCAGGTGTATGGAGCCCCACCCATGGCTTACACAGACAGTCAGCAGGAAAAGTCCAGACTGCACCCAGACACCATTCCCAGTGTGGAGACCCATCATGGACCTGGTAAGACTGCTCCAGGGGGGTGTATTGTGGGTGACACGTGTGTTGATACTGCCAGGCATGGGTGCTATGAGAACCTGTATGGATCATGCAGAGGTCCAGACATGCTGCCTGAGCAGGTAAAAAGGGCTGAGAGCAGCAGGACTGTGAGTTGTGGACTCAGTGTCTCCCAGGCTGCATTTCCTGAGGGGATTGGTGACTTGGTTATCAACTGTGGTAGGAATAATGTGCCAGCAGAAAATGATGATAATAAGAACAATGTATTGATCACTTCTAATGATGAACTTAATGGTTATGACATATACGCCATGGTGTCTATTGAAAATGCCAGTAATATAGCTAACCTGCCTGTGATCCATGAGCAGGTCACACAGCCTGAGCAGGGGGAGGGGTGCTGGGTCACAAAGTTTGCTCCAGTTACTGTGTCCCTGGGTGAACAAGCGGCTAGAGGTGCTGTAGCAGAGAGCAGCTCAGGTCTGCCCCTGGACGTTATGGCGGAGTGACTGCAGAGTGTGAGTTAGCTTCTGTAGAAATGCCAGCCCCAGCTATAGAGCCGACTGGCTCAAGTACGCCCCTAGAGGTCGGGGCTAACAGTGCTAGGAGTTTTGCAGGAGGATGGGTGTTTTGTGGTGGATGACCATCTGGAGAAATGTGTCACCACTACAGTTTCGGGTGGATCTATTGTGGTTGCCGGTGGCAACGAGGTTCCCTCTGCATCTCCTGTTGGAAAAACTTGTGAGCATGAGTGCCAGGCAGCTGTAGGGGAAGTGTGTGGTTTCCAGTCCGTAAATGTGTATACCCATGACCCTAGCGCACTGTGTGTACGGGATGGTAACGTGCATGTTCAGGTCTGTCCCTAGTGGTTATGGCTGGTAATAGCACTATGTGTGCAGGTGCGGTATGTTTGGGGGTTGATGGCAATCCTGAGACTGGTGCTGTCAATACAGTTCCCCGCGGAGCTGATGTGGTCGCCAGTAGCAATCAGGTGCGCTCTGCTGGTGGGGAAAAGGTGATGGAGTTGCCTGGTGTGAACACGGCTAGGGCATTGCCTGGAAGGGAGAAGGCAAACCCTGGATATGAGGAGACTATGTGTGTGACTGTGCTGGTTATTGACCATGAAGAACAAACAATCTGTGAAGAGTCTCAGTTGCAGTGTGGGAATGGACACTGCAATTTGTCAGTGCTTCAGTGTAAGGATGATGCTGATTATGCAAATGGGAAATGATGAAAAAAACTTGTGCAAAGAAAACGGGGGCCAAGGCAGATTTTGGGTGCAGCCCTGAGCAGGGTATTCTAGAGATGGATGGATCTCTGTGATGGAAATCCAGATTGTGACCGTGCAGGAGTTGAAGAGAACAGTCATGCTGGGACCTGTAGTGCACCTGAGGTAATTTGCTTCAATGGTTGCTGTATTTCCAGTAGCTTTTACTGCAGTGGTCAGAAAGACTATGGTGACTTTAGGAATGGAAAATGTGAGCCGCTAGACCCAGAAAAGAAGAGGATTTGCTCAGGCGCTAGTGAGGGGCAGGTCAGGGTGTTTGAACCCTTAGATGGTAAGGAAATCCCTAGTAATGAAGCTGAGGTAAACACAAGGAATTCCGCAAGGAACTGAGAGTTCTCCCTTGGAGATAAATACAGGGGATGTGGAGGAAGTGTCTCCATATGTTGTTGCAGTAAGGTCTGAACAGCGTTCTAGGAGAGTCGTTCTGAATGCCCAGTCTGAACGGGGAAAACCTTCCATAATTCATGAGGTTGGTGATGTTCCTGAGCATGTTTGCTGTATAATAGCTGTAAAGGAAAGGAGAGTTTTGGAGATGGTGAACACTTCTCATATGTGGGTTGCTAGTGGCGATGTCCAAGTAGTAGAGAAGTGTGTAGACAGTGTACAGGGGTCTGGTGTTGACTCTGACGGGTTGGGTGAATTTGATAGCATGCCTGATGCAGGAGTGGTCCTGACAGGCGCTAAAAGTTCTCCCATGGTGACAGCTAGTAGCCAAGAGGCAGAGCTTCAAGAGAGGGTCAGTGAGTACCAGATGAATTGTTTTGAAGGGAGGTTTTGGTCTCATCATGATCCTGCAGACAAAGAGGTAGCTGGTTTATGCTCAGGTGCACCCCAAGAGGCCATTGTGTATAGCGAACCTGACCGGTGTGTTGCCCACTATGGGATGAGTGCATGGTATGAGTCCACAGCTGAGCTGTACGGGAAAAATGTTGTCCCTGCCCCTGAGGATGTGGAGAATACGGTGGCCCTGTGTAGGAACTTTGACCCAAGGGGAAGGATTGTACAGGGTGATCAAGGCCTACGCCCATTATCAATGAGGGGGGATATGTGGCAGAGCGACCATAGGCAGTCGCAGGGTTCTGCCACTAGGTGGCGTACGTGCCACCGAGAGCCTGGTCTCGGTGGGGGAAGCCAGGTATTGTCAGTCAGCAACATTAGGGTGCTGACTCTTGTACATAGCATGGCTAATGTCCAGCCACGAAGGGCTGGCCTTCCCAGAACAACTGCAGATGGGTGGGGGGTTATTCCCACGTTCCAGGTCTCTGTGTTCCAGCCCAGGTATTGGGTGCTTCTCTGGAGACCTACTAAAGGCCTCCTACTCCAGATGATCGGGGGTTGTGGTCAACTGCAGTATGGAGAAGCAGTGGAGCTGGTGAGAGGAGGCTCTTAACTCCCAGGCTCGAGGAAGCCGGTACCAGTGGAGGCTGGTGAAGTGAGTGCTGGCGGTGCTGGATGGTAGGTCCTGACCGCAGGTTAGTGAGGGACTCACTAATGTGTAGATAGTGGCTAGACGGCCTAGGTGTTTATTTGTATTTTTGTGTACCGTATACATTTTCTGTGTTGAAGAATAAAACTGGCTTAGACCAGACCTAAAGAGAACCCTGTGTCAGCCTGCCAGTTCGTTTTACCAAAACGGCGATCCTGGAGCTAAGGAGCCCCCAGGACGATCAAAGATGTGAGTCGTCACAATATATATATATATGTACATGATATATTTATTATTTAATATATATATATATATATATATATTATATATATATTAATATATTATATATATATATATTATATATATATATATATATATATAAAATTTATATTTTATATTTTTTTTTATTTTTTTTTTTATAATATAATATAATTATTATTTTTTTAGTTTTTTCCCGTACATAACATGTTATTGTCACTATGGATAAATAATGTTTTCGTTATTGATTAAATAATTTTTTTTTCTATTCACTTTTTCCTTATTTCGCTAATATGGTTTAGTCAAATTGCTGTAACTATTAATTTACTATGTATTTTTCAATCATGAGTACATGGTTTTTGATATTTATGTAATGTATTTAAAGTGCCTTGCGAAAGTATTTGGCCCCCTTGAATGTTTCAAAGTTTTGCCACATTTCAGGCTTCAAACATAAAGATATAAAAGTTAAATTTTTTGGTGAGGAATCAACAACAAGTGGGAGACAATTGTAAAGTGGAACTAAATGTGTTGGACATTTTAAAGTTTTGTAAAAAAAAAAAAAAACTGAAAAGTGGGGCATGCAAAATTATTACGCCCCTTTACTTTCAGTGCAGCAAAAATACTCAGAAGATCAGGGGGGATCTTTGAATGATCCCAAGTTGTCCCAAAGACTGATGATGAAAATAATCCACCTCTGTGAATCAAGTCCCCAAATAAATGCACCCGCTCTGTGTGTCTCAGGGTTTGTTTAAAAATTTGGGCAGCCCATGGGTACCAAGGGAAAACCCAAAATGGGCCCTTTAGTTGTGGAGAATTTAAAAACCCGATTTTGGTAAAAAAAAAAAAATTTCCCCCAATTCAAACATCCGAAGGAGCATGTTCAAACAATCATATTGAAAAGGAAGGAGTATGACCACTGCAAATTACCAAGACCCGGCCCTCCCTCTAAACTTTATCTCAAAAAAGGAAAGACTATTCAGAGATGCAGCCCAAAAGGGCCCCATGATCATCTCATGGTGAATGCAGAGACTACAGCTGAGGTGGGGGGGTCTGCCCCTAAAACAACAAACCCGTCTATCTGAACAAATCTGGCCTTTAAGGAAGATGGCAAGAAGAAAGCCATTTCTCAAAGATATCCATAAAAAGTCTTGTTTAAAGTTTTGTCACAAGCCACTGGGCGACAACCAAACATGTGGAAGAAGGGGCTTGCTCAGATGAAACAAAAATCGAAACTTTTTGGCCACAATGCAAAAAAATATTTGGCATAAAAGCAACACAGCTCACCACCCTGAACTTGTACACCATCCCCACTGTCACACATGGTTGGGTGCTGAATCTTGGTTTGGGCTGCTTTTCTTCAGCAGGAAGGGAAGATGGTTAAAAGTGATGGGAAGATGGATGGAGCTAAATTACAGGATCATTCTCGAAGAAAACTGTTAGAGTCTGCAAAAGACCTGGACTGGGATGGTGATTTATCTTCCAACAAGACAATGATCCCAACATAAAGCAAAAATATACAATGCGAGGTTCACAAATAAACGTCTCCAGGTGTTAGAATGGCAAAGTCCAGTCCAGAGCTGATTCCATCGTGAATCTGTGAAAAGAGCTGAAACTGGCTGTTCACAAAAACTCTCCATACAACCTCCAACATGAGCTCAAGCTGTTTTCAAAGGAAGAATGGCAAGAAATTTTAGTCTCTCAATGTGCAAAAACTGATAGAGACTACACCAAGCGAATTGCAGCTGTTATTCGCAGCAAAAGGTGACGCTACAAGGTATTAACTTAAGGGGGCCGAATAATTTTGCACTTCCCACTTTTCAGTTTTTTGTTACAAAAGTTTAAAATATGCAATAAATTTCGTTCCATATCACAATTGTGTCCCACTTGTTGTTGATGCTTCACAAAAAAATTTAAATTTTATATCTTTATGTTTGAAGCCGGAAAATGGGCCAAAAGGTTGAAAAGTTCAAGGAGGGCCGAATACTTCGCAAGGCACTGTATATGTTGGGGAATATACCTGTACATTTATATAGTCTATGTATATTATATATTTTTTTTATAGAGAACTATTATTTTTATGTATGTTCTTAATAAAATACAATATTTATCTTCACCTTGCATGTGTGTGTTCACATTATTTGCACTTTGCATTTATCATCTTCAAGTTTGTCACTTTCCCCTGTAATTTGGAATCATCACTTTATTATATTCCTTGTGCTCATTATATCTTCGTTCCCTCTGGAGCGCATTCTACTTCATTAATGCTGCTGGTACCACTGCATATAGTTAGTCTCTCCATATGAGGCACATATGCGTTCCACTCTATCTACTATGTGATGTGGCTTATATTTCCAGTTCCTGTCTATGAGACGCATTTGCATTCTACAGGGATTCTCTATGCTTAGTGCGCATTTCCGGTCCTGGGCTGTGGAAGGTATCTGCGTTCCACTTTCGTTTTTGGTGGTATGTTACTATGTTTTAGTCATTTACCTGTATTTAGTGTGCTTTATTCATTTTTTTTTATATATAAGATTAAATATAATGTACATGATTATTTATGGTGTTTTTTTCTTTTCTTTCCGGTCATTACTTTATTTCCTTTTTGGAGTCTGGGCATATTGTTTTTATTGATTAATAGACCCATCCATCTTGTTCCATACATGTGATTGGTTGTGTAGTTCTCTATATATGTTCTACCATTTCTAACATTCCCCTTGAAGAAGCGCAGAGCGAAATGTGCGTCAGGGTGGCACACTCCCGTCTACTCACTTGCCAACCTAGGGTTAAGTATGTATAATGTTTCTACATGATGATTCATCACTTATGTCTTTATGGATTTATGCTTTTACCCTAGTTACATATTATGTTAATTGATCAAGTGTGTAGATGGTTGTAGCATATGTTTTTGGGTGTTGATTAGAGATGGGCGAATTTCTCAAAAATTCGGTTCGGTCACTTCGCCGAATTTTCCGACAAAATTCGTTTTCGGTCGATGTACTTCGGGCACGAATCACGTGTAAAACAGCTATTTCCAGGCTGACAGAGCCTGCAGGGTGCTGTAGAACGTTGGGCCATGCTTTAAATATGCACGAGGGAGCTTGGTTTGGTTTCATACAATGTTGTGTTTTAGTATGACACGCACATGACTGCCGCCGCTTTAGAATCGCTTCACTATAAAATGCCCTGGGCACTTATGGGGCAAAAATGACCATAAAAATGAAGCAGGAACGTAGGCCTGATAAAGTCTGGCAGCTAAAGCTGGAAAAAAACAAATGAGAGCTCAGGTGGCAAACATTAGTGACAGAGTGTAGGAGTTCGACCGGCGCAGCCACAGAGATGAGGTCAGACTGTGGCACAATGACATTCTGGCAAGAGGCAATACAGTTCCAGGCGCAGAGTGGAACAATGACACAGTGTGGAGGTCCACGGTGGCTAGCAGCATGGGTCAGGCAGTGGCACAATGACAATTCTGGAGCTGGCAAAAAAAAGGAGTAGGCAAAGAGTGGTACATGACACAGTGTGGAGGGCACGGTAGGAGCAAACAAGCAGCATAAGGTCAGACAGTGGCACATTGACACATGTTGTGGAGGGCACGGCAGCAGCAACTCAGCAGCCATGAGGTCAGACAGTGGCACAATGGACAAATTCTGGAGGTGGCAAAACAGGAGTAGGCCACAGTGTGGAGGGACGCAGCAGCCACGGGCAGCAGCATAGGTCCAGACAGTGGCACATGACACAGTGTGGAGGGCACGACAGGAGTCACAGCAAAGCAGCATGAGGTCAGAGAAGTGGCACAATGACATTCTGCAGCGTGGCAAATAGTATTAGGCCACGAGGGCACAACTCGACTGAGAGCGGAACGGTCACGGCGGCAGCAGCATGAGGGTCAGGCAGTGGAAATCTGACAGAGAGTGGAGGTGATTGACAGGAGCCACAGCATGAGGTCAGAGAGTGGCAAATGGACATTTCTGGATGGTGGCAAAAACAGTACCAGGCCGGAGTGGCACAATGACACAGTGTTGGATGTCACGGCAACAGCAACGCAGAGCAGACATGAGCACATAGAGGTGGCACAAATGACAGAGTGTTGAGGTGGGTGGCAATACCAGTCCTGTAAAAGACGGTGGTAGGCAGATTGAGGAAACTATCAGCAGATGTGTGGCATTCAGGCGGGTGGCGGCATCAGAATAGTGCTGAGTGCAGGTAGTTTGAACCCAGACTGACGCTAAGGCATGGTGTGTGGAAAATCCTGGCAGAATCCAAGCCTTGTTTCATCTTGACAAAGGTCAGTCGTTCAAATTTCGTGGACATGGCGCGGTTCTCCTTGGGGTAACGATGGCCACCGCCGCAATGAAAAGCTCTGATGACACACTTCTGGCCGGGCAGGACAGCTCTCCACTGCAAACTCGGCAAGTTGCGGCCACAATCAGTTTGGCTGCTTTAGTCCCCAGCGGATCTTCTAACTGGGTGGCAGAGTGCTGTCCAAGTAGGCCACAACCTGTTGGTTCTGGGAATGACTCCATTGTCCTGCTGCTGCTGTGCTGTGACTGCCCTCTCCATAGGCGGGTGAAGGAAGCAGCTCATTAGTGCACTCCAGACTTAGGTTACTGCGGATGTAAGCTGGTACTGCTCCTACCCCCCTACATTCCCACAGCAGCCGCGGCAGTAGTACAGGTGAGCGCTGGGGAACCCCCGGTAAGATAACCTGTCTGAGGAGGGACGATGCAGCACATAGCAGCGGGCCAACTGATTACGGAGGATTTCCTATAGTATTTGAGTTTGTTTATCTTCCCTCTCAATAGCTGGAAAAAGGCTCCCTTTTTGACCGGTGCGAGGGTCAATAGGGTGGAGACGCCCAGAAGTCATCCCTCTGCCGGATGTGACTATTCGGCTGTCATAGCCAGGCAAATAAGCATGCTGAGGGACATCTGCACAAGGGACCTCGAAGGGGCTTCCCTGCCCTCATTTTTCATGTTTACTGCCCGGTGTGGGAGTCATCAGCCTCAGTCTTCCTTAATCTCCATCCACTCTCCAGCTGCTCCTGCTCCTCCTCTCTTGTCACCTGGGTAGAAAATCCATCATTTCACCAGACAATGCTTCATGCTCAATGTCCTCCTCCTCCTCCTCCTCCATTTCAGTCCCCCACCGGACTCATGTGGCCACGAGATGTAGTCGCCACATCTCCAGTCCCTGCCAGACAGATTTTTCAGCATCTGTTTCCAGGACATGATGTTTTTTTTAAAGCAGTGGAATGAGTTATTCATCCCGTAGTCCTGGCGACTGACAAATAACGTGGCATCCTCGAATGGCCTCAACAAACGGCAGGTGCTCACGCATGAGCTGCCACTGGCTGACATCAAAGTTACACAGGGGAGGACTTCTGTCTGCCTGGACCATCAAAAAATCGTTAATGGCTTTGTTCATACAGTCGGTCCAACATGTGCAGGCTGGATTCCAGCGGGTGGAAACATGCATATCAGAGCGGTTGGGGAGGGCCGTTCTGCGCTGCAACTCGAGGAGGGTGTTCCTGGCTTTGTACGAATTGTTTAAGTGCATGCACAGTTTCCTGGCCATTTTCAGAATTTTCTGAAGATCGGTGGAAGACTTCATGGAACCTTTTACAACAGATTGAAACACGTCGCCATGCAGGCGCATGGACATCCCTCCTCGGTGCAGAGCGGACAACCATGTTACTCCACATTGTCCGTCACCATGGTTCCGATTTGCAGTTGGCGGGAGAAATGCCACACATCGATTTCTTGCTGCATGGAGCGGCTAGTTCCTCCACCTCTGTGTGACTTTCGTTCGCCGGAGGCAAGCTAGGTGTAGATAACTGCGGGTGACCTCCGCTGTGCACTAACATTTGGTATGATGGAGCAGTACTTTGTGGACGGTGAAGATGGTGGTGTGCTGGGGGAGGTGGAGGAGGGGACATTGGCGCAGGAGCAGCAGTTTGACAACGTGGAGGAGAAAGTGGCGTCTCTGTCCCAAGTTGTTGGTGTGCTGGGCAGGAAGCACATTCACCCAGTGGGCACGTTAAAGAACATGACTGGCCCTGACCGTTGTTAAGATCCAGGACGTCCGCGCTGGCGTGTGCCGTGGAACAAACCGATAAGCTCATGGACTGACCACTTTTGTTCTACATATTTATGAAGTGCCTGGTACTGCCTTTTTGGAAAGAAATTACGGCTGTGGAAACTTCCATCTCGGCTCGGCACAAAGCCATGAGTTCTGCTGACTGGTGCAGAGTCCACCATTTGGAAAGGGGAGGGGACTGCAGTACCAACAACTTGGACAGGGCACTGGTCACTGCTGTCACCTTAGGCTGGTTGGACGCAATATGTTGTCCTTTTACAATGCCTCTCTGAACGACTGCTGGCGCCATGAGTAGCGAGGAGCAGGAGCATCTGGACCGGGGAGAGGATGTCAAAGAGAAAACAGATGCCTTCTGCGAGGTGGTGGAGCCTTGACTGGCTGAAATGGCATGCGTGCCACTGGCGCTGCTGCTGCTGCTGCGGCAGGAGGACAACCACATCTGAGCCAGTTTCTCCAGGCCACCGGATGGTGAACGCTGCATGTGTTGAAGCAGGGGCCGTTGTCCACGTTAGTCCCTGGCCACGCTTAACATTCTAGCCACAGATTCTACATAACCATTATTCGGCTCCTCCGGTGTCTTAGGCAAAGAACTGCCACAGCCGAGTAGCTGATTTTACCGCCAAGCTCCCGCACTGAGGACTACTGCCGCCGCTGCCTCGCTGAGGCCCTGTGCGCTACTGTCTTGGGACCTGCGAAGGGGTTTTCTACCACGTGGCCGCTGGCTCCCGACCTCACACTGCTGATACCCTGCCTGGACTCTCGGCCACCACAACCACTTGCTGGCTGAGCGCTGCATGGACGCGCAAGCTGACGCCCTCTTCTCCTGACGATGATGAAGCCCTTGCTTCACCGGCTCCAAGTGCGGGTCGCTAACATCTCATCTATTTTGTGTTTCATCGATAACTTAATGTCCTCATCACGGTCTTGGTAAGCCGAGGATGACTCTCACCACATTGCCTCCGATGCACTCTCCACTCTATACTTTGCTCGCCTACTGCAGAAGCTGGGATATTTGGCCCATTTCTTCGCTTGCCAAGTAGCTGATGACTGCCTCCTCAAATTGTTCATCCTCGCTATATAGTGTCGCTGAGCCCAGACCACATAGTGATCCCTGGCTGAGGGAACTGGATGGGACAGAGGCGGGGCTGAGGACAGGTGTGGGCCGCTGACCCGCTCCGCGGCCATGCCAACTAAGTGTTGTGTCTGAGGTTCCCACCGACTCTTGGCTGGGTTGTTCAGATGTCATCTTTGAGGTAGAGGATGACATAGTCAAACCAAATCAAAACCTTGGGTTGCTGAACAACACCACGGCCGTAGATGACAGAGGCATGTTGTGGCTCACCGAGTGACCCCATGCTGCGACGTCCCCCTTGCTGTGCTGCGACCTGGGCCCGTTTCTGAAATGTTTGTGCACTGCACTTCGCAGTTGCAGAGCCTGCACCTACTGTCTGACATAATGTTTGTCTAAAATGTACAGACTCTGTTTTGATGAAGATATCGTTATATGATAATATAACACCCTGTTTTTGACTCCAAATTAATCCCAGTAACAAGCTTGGGTAACCCTTGGATATAAATTGCGCTCAACAAATGGCAGGAAAATTTACTTGTATGTGTCGTTTACAAGCATGTGTGCTTTTACTAAATGTAAAGCACAAAACAGGCTTAATTAACCTTCGCTTGTGAAATTATGCTACAAGAAATATGTATATATTTTCGGTGTTGAAAAAGACGGTTTATTTTTGTCAGCACAGCAGCAAAAACAACGCTTAAATTAACACCTGGATGTAATTGGCTAGATAGTATTGAGCCACCACAAAACTTAGTAGCTTTTAGCGTGTTTACAATGGTGTATTATCTACGCCACACAACAAGAGATTAAATTGTAATTAACTTTGCTGTGGAATTGGCTACCAAAAATAAAATTATATATTTGGCTGTTGAAAAAGACGGTCTATTTTTGTCAGCACAGCAGCAAAACAACGCTTAATTCACACCTGGATGAAATTGAGCAATAGAATTGAGCCACCACAAAATAGTAGCTTTGTAGCGTATTACAATGGCGTATTTTCTACCGCAACACAACAAGAGATAAAATTGTAATTAACCTTTGCTTGTGAAATTAGGGCTACCAAAAAAATTAGATATTTGGCTGTGAAAAAGACGGTTGTATTTTTGTCAGCACACAGCAAACAACGCTTAATTAACCCCTGGGAGTAATTGCGCAATAGGAATTGAGCTCACAAAACTAGTAGCTTGTAGCGTGTTACAATTGCGTATTTTTACGCCACACAACATAGAATAAAATTGTTAATTAACCTTTGCTTGTGAATTCGGCTACCCAAAAAAAAATAAATCTTTGGCGTTGAACAAGACGGTTTATGTTTGTCAGCACAACCAGCAAAACAACGCTTATGAACCTCTGGATGTAAATTGCGCAATAGAATTGAGCCACCACAAAAATAGTAGCTTTGTAGCGTGTTACAATGGTGTATTTTCTACGGCCACACAACAAGAGATAAATTGGTAAATTAACCTTTGTTGTGAATTAGGCTACCATAAAAAAACTATATATATTTGGCGTTGAAAAAGACGGTTTTTTTTGTCAGCACCCAGCAAACCAACGCTTAATTAACCCTGGATGTAAATTGCGCAATAGAATTGAGCCACACAAATAGTAGCTTTGTAGCGGTGTTACAATGGCGTATTTTCTACGCCAACAACAGAGATAAAATTGTAATTAAACCTTTGCTTGTGAATTAGGCTACCAAAAAAAAATATATATATTTGGCGTTGAAAAAGTCGGTTTATTTTTGGTTCGAGCACACCGCAAAACAACGCTTAAGTAACCCTGGATGTTAAATTGCGCATAGAATTGAGCCACCACCAAACTATTAAGCTTTGTAACGTGTTTCATGGCGTATTTTCTACGCCACACTACAAGAGATTAAAATTGTAATTACCTTTGCTTGTGAATTAGGCTATATATATAAAAATATATATTTGGCGTTGAAATAGACGGTTTATTTTTTTCTGCACAGCAGCAATACAACGCTTAATAAAACCCTGGATGTCAATGGCGCAAGAGAATTGAGCCACCACAGACTAGTCGCTTTGTAGCGTGTTACAATTGCGTGTTTTCTACGCCAACACAACAAGGAGATAAAATTGTAAATTAAACCTTTGCTTGTGTAATTAGGTACCAAAATAAAATATATATATTTGGCGTTGAAAAAGACGGTTTATTTTTTGTCAGCACAGAAGCAAAAACAACGCTTAATTAACCTGGATTGTTAATTGCGCAATAGAATTGAGCCACCACAAACTAGTAGCTTTGTACCGTGTTTACAATGGTGTATTTTCTAAGCCACACCAACAGAAGATAAAATTGTGAATTACTTTGCTTGTGAATTAGGCTACCAAAAAAAATATAATATATTTGGCGTTGAAAAAGACGGTTTATTTTTGTCAGACAAGCAAAACAACGTTAATTAACCCTGATGTAAATTGCGCAATAGAATTGAGCCACACAAACTTAGTAGCTTTGTAGCGTGTTACAATGGCGTATTTTTCTACGCCACACAAACAAGAGATAAAATTGTATTAACCTTTGCTTGTGAATTAGGCTACAAAAAAAAATATATATATATTTGGCGTTGAAAAAGACGTTTCATTTTTGTCAAGCACCCACAGTCAAAACAACGCTTAATTAACACTGGGATGTAATTGCGCATAGATTGAGCCACCACAAACTAGTAGCTATGTAGGTGTTACAATGTGTATTTTCTACGCCACACAAACAAGAGATAAAATTGTATTTAACCTTTGCTTGTGAATAGGCTACCAAAAAAAATATATATATTTGCGTTGAAAAAGACGGTTTATTTTTGTCAGCACACCAGCAGAACAACGCTTATTAACCCTGGATGTTAAATTGTGCAATAGAATTGAGCCACACAAACTAGTAGCTTTGTAGCGTGTTACAATGGCGTTAATTTTCTAAGCACACAACAAGAGGATAAAATTGACCCATAAACCCCCCCCCCCCCCTAACATTAACCTTGCTTGTGAATTAGGCTACCAAAAAAAATATATATATTGGCGTGAAAAGACGTTTTATTTTGTCGACACCAGCAAAACAACGGCTTAATTAACCCTGGATGTAAATTGCGCAATTAGAATTGAGCAGCCATAAAATGAAGGGTATTTTGTATTGTAAAAAACGCTGTTCTTTAATGAATACAACAGGAACTGGCTTAGATCCCACTTGGATATTGACTGTATATGCAGCTGCAGTGGACGGACATGGATTTCAGATCCAATACCCAAAAACTAGAAATAGAACATTCAGGAGGAACAGTCTCTGAGGACAAGCTGAGACACCCCACAAAATCGCTGTGTAAAATCAGTTCTTCAGAAAGCGATATACCGCAGCAGCACCTTCCTGTAGTACAGTGAGAGGAGTGTGCGCTCCCAGCGGCGCGCTCGGTCTTATATAGTGCGGTGACGTCACAGAATCCCGCCGGTCTCTGATTGGCTTCATCTCTGCACATGTCATGCTGGCTATGCCCTTCTTCTCTCCAGAGTGCTTTGACCCATGTAACGCCATTTGCTCGCAGCCATTTTATCATGGCTTCGTTCCCGCGGAATCACCCCAAAGTTCGACTTCACGTTACGAAACCGAAGTTTTCCTGAAATTCTAAACGAATTCCACTTCGTTAGAATCGATTCGCCCATCTCTAGTGTTGATGTATTTACATGTTTTTGAACAAAATCATTTACATAATTCTTTTATATTTTCTAAATAAAAGGTATTTTTTAACTTTTCAGAGCATTTTTTGGTTTTGCCATTAATAATGGTAATTTACATGCCTCAGTTGCTACAAAACATACTGAAGCTGTGCACATCTAAAAAATATATTCTGAAAAAGTAAGATAGGTGACACTAAAAAGGCAATACGCATTATCTAACAAAAACATCAGTGGCCACACTAAAGACTAATAAGAACCTCAAGGTATATGAAAAACCTGGGGACTTTTATTTTTTTTTTAGTTTTTTTTTAACCAGTATTTGATCAAAGATTGTATTAAGCTCACTCCCAAAAGTCAAGGGGATCCCAGTGCAGTGAGTTCCCTACACTAAATATACTTCCTCCAGCAGTCAATCAGATGCAATTTCAGGGAATGGTAGGAACCACCAACTGGGGTCACCTGCACTGGTTAAAAAGAAGACAGCTGTGATCGCAGCAAGCAATGAGATTACCAATCTCAAATGAACTACAAAACATACTGAAGCTGTGCACATCTAAAATATATTCTGCCTCAGATGCTGCAAGACTTTTTTTGGAAAATCATGCAGGAACATAGAGGCTTTCAGCTACTTTGTCATTAAATCTGTGGTAAAACCTAAAAGAGGAGAAAACTTGGATAGGAAGGTTAGATTTCGAGAGGCATATGGTATGAATCTAAAAAATGATTTACCATACATACAGTTGAAACCAGAAGACTGCATATGCTATATAAAAAGACACATATGCATGTTTTTCTCACTATCTGACATGAAATCAGAATAAACCTTACCGGTTTTAGGTCAATGATGATTTAACAAATGCCAGAATAATGAGAGAGAGAGAATTTTGTAAGGCATTTTTATTACTTTCTGCAAAGTCAAAAAATTTACCTACACATAGGATTTACTAGCCTTTAAAACAATTTGGGAAAAGCCCATATGATGATGTCAAGTGTTTGGAAGCTTCTGATTTATTGGCAACATCTGAGTTAATTAGAGAGACCCCTGTGAATGTATTTTTTATTGCACACCAGAAACTGCTTTTGTGTATAACATCATGGGAAAGTGTAAAGAAATCAGACAAAAAAGTCTGGTTCATCCTTGCTTGCAATTTCCAGCTACAGAAGGTGACTATTCATTGTACAAACAATTACATGCAAGTACAAACAAGATGGGAATGTTCAGCCATCAAATCGTTCAGGAAGAAGACGGGTTCTGTGTCTCAGAGATGAATGTGCTTTGGTCCGACATGTGTATATCAACCCAAGAACAAAAGCAAAAGACCTTGTGAAGATGCTGGCAGAAGCTGGTAAGATTGTGTCATTATCCACAGTGAAACGAGTACTGTATCAACATGGAGGAAAAAGCCATTACTTCAAAAGAAACATATAAAAGCCAGATTAATATTTGCAAATTCATACAGGAACAAAGACCTACATCACCATAATGACCATTATTATATTTGGAGGAAAAAGGGAGAAGCTTGGAAGCCTAAGAACTCCATCCCAACCGTGAAACACGGGGGTGTCAGCATCATGTTGTGGGGTTTTTTTTGCTGCAGGAGGGACTGATGCACTTCAAAAAATAGATGGCATCATGAAGAAAGAAGATTATATATTAATACTGAAGCAAAATCTCATGACATCAGCTAGGAAGTTAAAGCTTAGGCTTAAATGGCTCTTCCAAATGGACAATGACCCAAAGCATACTGCCAAACTGGCTTAAGGATAACCAAGTCAATGTTTTGGAGTGGCCATCACAAAACCCTGATCTCAACCATATTGAAAATTAATGGACAAAGCTGAAAAGACAGGTGTGTGTAAGGCTCAGTTACACCAGTTCTGTCAGGAGGAATGGGCCTAAATTCCTACCAACTATTCTAAGAAGCTTGTGGAAGGATATCCAAAATGTTTGACCCAAGTTATACGGTTTAAGGACAATGCTACCAAATAATAATGAAACGTATGTAAACTTTTGACTTTGCAGAAAGTAATAAAAATGCCTTAAAAATGTTTCTCTCGTTATTCTGGCATTTGGCAAATATAAATAATATTTTTAATCCTAATTGACCTAAAGTCTGTAAGGTTTATTCTGATTTCATGTGAGAAAAACATACATCTGTGTCATTTTCTATAGTGTATGTAAACTTCTGGTTTCAACTGTATTGTAAAGATAGTATGTCCATTGTTATTCTTTTATATGCATTTTCCGTATGGGAATAGGATCCCTATGATTTCTTTTTGTAATCGTATGTACTATGTGGCAGGATTAATTTTGAAACTGGGAGATGCCAACAGGAAGTTCTCTAACATTGGTTTTTAACAGGATTTAAGTGTTAGTATGTTTATAGTATTCTTTGCTGTGAACAAGGCTTCAGACGAAGCTGAAACGTTTCAGCTGACGCTACACACATTTTTCATTCTCTGTCTGTGACAAGTATATGGAATAAAGTATTTGCCGTTACACACCACTGGATCATTGTTACGCTGACCTCAGAGTTTCATTGGAATTTGTACCGTTTTGTTGGCGGGGATCCGTTACAACACTCACAGGCTCGTCAATGGCTATATATCCTACAGGTGAGTGAGTCTTGCTAAAGTCTTTTTTGGTTAGATTCAAATAACTTATACAACTGAATAGAAGGAGGACGGCTTTGGCTACTTTCTGTGCGCCCTTTCAGATGTGTTGTAGGGATTCCCTGCTCCTTATTCACACCTATGCATAGGACTTTTTAAAGTGAAAAGTTCAAAAATTCTGTCAGGCCTGGGCAGCGCCTTTCCGGTTCCCCGCGTCCACCCCCCCCGATAGACAGATGCTGGGGGTGTGTAGTGCCCGGGGGCCCCCCCACTCCCGACAGGGGACGTGTCGACCACCAATGGGAGGGGGCCAGTGGCCACTCCCAAACAGCTACAGGGGGAATACCGGGAAACACCTTTAAACCCCGCGGGTGAGTGCTGACCTGGAATTTTCCTGGCTGCCCCTTTTGTTATTTTTGCTTTTTTTTGTGTTTTGTTATCCTTACCCGACCCCGGCTTGTTCCCTGACCCCCCCTTGTCTTCTTATTTACCTCGTCCCGGGTGTTTAACCTTGGGGTTGTTTTCGTTTATCCCCCTGGTTCTGATTTGTGGTTTTGGGGTTTTTTCCCATTTGTTATTTACCCAGACTGTCTGATATTCTTTTTCCTGACGGGAAATCCCAAATTTTGCAGCGCGGGAGTCCCCGTTGCCGGGCGCCGTCTAGGGCAGGGACAATGGGCTGGGTTCCAGTCAGGGCTCACTGTACCTCCCTTGACGTGACAAATTCCTTTGGCTCTATCAACCTGATTTAACCATAATTCAACTCTAATAATGACATAATGGGTCCACTCTATTGTACATTTCTAAGTAATCATATTTTTTCAAGTATATTTTAATTAAGAAAAAGTTAAATATAATCAGAGTTACACTGAATCTATTAGAGTGGGACAATTACCTCAAAAAAAAAAATGAATTAGACTGGGTTTTTTGGATCTACCAGAGGAAAGTATATAAAACATGTCCATGTAAATTTTTAATTGCATTTTAATGTCTTTCATTTTAATAAAATATGCATTACATATTATCATAAGGTCTAATTAGTTATTGGATTCCATTGGCTGAAGTTTAAAGCCCATTATTGTGTCACCGCTTGGGCCAGAGCAACACTTGGTGCTTGTTCAATGATATTCAGAAGCTAGATATTTTCTAATACATACAGTATCTCACAAAAGTGAAAAAACCTCACATTTTTGTAAATATTGTATTATATCTATTCATGGGACAACACTGAAGACATGACACTTTGATACAATGTAAAGTAATCAGTGTACAGCTGGTATAACAGTGTAAATTTGGTTTGCCCTCAAAATAGCAATACACAGTCACAATGGCTAAACACTTGGCAACAAAAGTAAGTGCACACCTATATGAAAATGAACAAATTGTGCTCAATTTGCTGTTTTCCCTCCACAGTGTCATGTAACTTGTTAGTGTTACAAGGTGTTACACATGCGGCACGACCCGAACGTCGGGTCGCAGGCACACTCGTATGCCTCTTCCGTCTGTCACTGTTCCCCCATACTCATCTCTCTGTGCTCCTTCCTCCCAGCACGTTCAAATCTACACTGTTATACAAGCTGTATACTGACTACTTTACATTGTTTCAAAGTGTCATATCTTCAGTTTGTCCCCAGATAAATATAATTTTCATATTGACAACAATGTGAGGAGTGTACTCATTTTTGTGAGAAGCTGTATTAATTCCTTACTGCTTAAGATACCCTAAGAAATAAAAAAAGGCAGATTAAGTGAAAAATTGTAGTTGAGTAAAAGTGTTAAATGTTTTTTCTGAGACTTGGATAGACAATGGGCATTAAATCTGGCACCACCACCAACTAATTGAAGTGGCCATAGTTTTCCCATGTCTTCTACATTGTTTACCATACACAGCACTATACATTTTGCAGTAGATATGCCTTGTATATTACTCTTCAGCTCAGTCTTATTCTTGTGAATGAGACTTTGCTATGGTACCAGTCACCAATGTTAAAGTCCTAAGAAATTCCTATAGAAATGGAACAAATGGTAAAAAGTAAGAAAAAAAAGTGGTACTAAAACAAAAATGTAGTCATGACAGATTCAAAAATTATAAAGAAAAAAAGGAAACGCTTGTTTTGAAAGAGAGAAATTGAAAAACCATAAATTGGGTAAAAATTTAAAAAGGTTTTTTTGGGTTTCATCCCAATTTTAACCCTGGGGGTGGAAAAAAAGGGAGTTTTGGGGAAAAAAATCTCCCTAAAAGCCTTTTTTTTAAATAAAAAAAAAATATCAGGTAAAAAAACCCTCAGGGATAAAGAAAACTCCCCTTTTAAATTCCCCCCTGCCTTTTTAAAAAAAACCTAGAGCTGTCTCAAAAAGATTAAAAAGTCTAATCACTGTGACCAGATAACAAACAGTGCACCCATGTGTTCTACAGGAAATAAAAAGGGTAAAGTAATGCAATATTTAGGATCTCATTAGTGGCAGATTAAATTTCACAAACTAAGGGCATACAAACGGGGTTTCCCAAATAACAAAAAGGGGGTTAAAAAAACCCTTTGGAAGGGAGGGGGACCCTTTTTAAAATAATATCTCCCAGGGAATAAAAATTTTGATTTTTTTAAGGAAATGCCCCTCCGGGTGCATCTAAATGAAAACCTTTCAAAAAATGGGCCTCTTTTGGGAAAATAAACCCCTAGGATTCTGCAGAAACCCCTTTTGGTTTAAAAGTTCCTAAATTCACATCTGACTCTTTCCGTATCTTGAAAATTTAAAGTGATTAAAAGGCTAACCATACTTTTTCACCTGCAGACGGGCTGTTTCCGAATTTTTTGCCCCCCCTCAGTGCAGAAAAAATTTTAAAAAAAAATTAATATAAAAGAAAACAATAAATCACAAAAAAAGGACTCGTTTGCCTGGAGGGTTTGTATTTACATTTTACTTTAGCCTTTTCCCCGGCTATTTGAAGGTTTTTAAATTTAAGAAAAGTAATTATAATGTTTTTTATGTATTTCCATATATAAGAAATGTTTTTTTGGGCTTTAAATTTAAGGGGGTTTTTTTTTTATTTGGCTAAACTTTAAATCAAATGGTAAAAAAGGGGTTTCCAAAACCCTTCCCAAAGAAACTAGCACCCCAAGTTTTGAAAAAAGGGGTTTTGGTTCTCAGAAAGGGCCCCACATCTGACGTAGGGTGCTGCTAACGGGGTTACAGAAGTTTTAAAAAGGATATATAAATGCCCCAAACCCACTAAATTTCCCAAACTTTTTTACACAGGGGGTTTGGTGAAATAATTAAAGTATTGATGTGTGGTAAAATGAAAGACTATGATACAAAAAAAACCCTATTTCAAATTAATTTTGTAAAAGGATATAATTTAAAAAAAAAATTATGGCTTTTTAAAAAAACCCGGGGCATACAACGATCCCCTTGTCCGGGTAAAAAAAAAGTGTATTTTTGTCTAAACTGTACGGGCAAAGTGAAAATGGGGTAAGTACCTGCTCATGTTTGGGTTTAGTGTTTTTAAACAAAAATTGAAAAAATTTGTAAATGTTTTCCAAAAACAAATCTCTTTCCCCCCAAAAAAAACCGAAATCCTCCCGCTGTGAAAAAATTTTTGTCAAAAATTTCCCCCACTCTTAAAAAGGCAGGGGCTAAGGGACTAAAAAAGACAAACCCTAAAAAATTTTGATTTTCCAGTGAATTTTTGAAATTTGGGTTAAATTTCGGTCGACCTCGAATTTCCCAAACCCTTTAAAAAGTCTGTTAAAAGGGCGAAATTTTGCGCATGGGGGGCCCCATAACAAATCATTACCAGTTTATGAAAATCACCAAATTCGAGGAAACTTTTACAAAAACTAGTAATGAAGTTATGGGCCCTCCGCAAATGCCCCTCAAAAGGCGAAATTTACTTACACTAACCTGATATCAGGGTGCTCATTTGCGCAATGCACGTTTTTAGGCACATTATGTGTGCTATAACGCCAGGTTTTTGAGAGGATTGTACTTTCAGGTGCACCTTACACTGTTTTAATGTGCCTAAAAACTTTTGAAATGGGCATGCCCGAATGCAATGCTAATGCGAATTTTTAAACTAAAATTTAACATGAAAATGTTTGGTTTTTACTAGATTTCCCTTGAAAAAAATCTTTAAGTTTGACTCAAAACTTAACTTTTTTTCAAGGGAATTCGACCCAACACACTAAGGGACCCCAATTGGGCATTTGAAAAAAAAAAAATGTTTTCTTATCAAAAAAATTGGCTTAGACAGGGCCCACTGTAAAAAGGGGTGCAGACAAAAAGTTTTTGGCCCTTTTGGCGTTTTGGATTTTATTTTTTTTAGGGGGCAAATTTTTTTTATAAATATGTCTTACATGGTGCAGGGCATTATTTCTGCCCATAAAGGGCAACTTTAAAAAATTTCGGGCCCCCTTTATTTGGTTTTTTAATGTTTTTTGAGTTTAAATTAAAAACTAAAAGGAGGTCCCCAGGGGACCCCTTTATATCCCTTTGGGGGTTTCTAAAAATTTTTTTTTTTAAAGGGGTTTTGCCTTTTTTGGGTTTGAGCCTTTTAGAATAATTCACTTTTTCATTTGGAGGGAATAATGGTGTATTTTTCTCCCCACACCTCCCTAGGGGTTTCTCCCTGATAGGAAATGTTCCCCTTTTAAAGTAAAAATAAACTTTAAAAGCAGGGGCCCAACCTTTTTTTTTAAATTGTTTCCCTACCCAAAGAAAGGAAAACCCCCTTGGTTTACAATTTTTTGGTCAATTTTTCAGGGAAAAGATTTTAAATGTTTTCTAAATTATTGTGATTCAGTTTTTAATATTTGGATTTTATTTTTTTCGTTCCCACAAACCGTTCACTAAAAAGAGTGTTTAAATTTTTGGGTTTTTCAAGGAGTTTTTCATATAAAGGGAAAAAATAGGGGTTGACGGGTCCAAACTGTTTTTAAGAGCATTTTTTTGGGGAAACTCACACAGAAATCATGTAATTAAAATTACAGAAAGTTGGCACGTTTTTTTAAATTTTTTGTTTTTTTAAAAAATTTTTGGGAAAGGGGGAAAATTTTTTTTAAAAAAAAAAAGGGGCCCCCCCCAAAAAAAAAAAAAACCCCCCAAACCCCCCCCAAATTTTTTAAAGGGGCAAACCCCCCCCAGAAAAAAAAAACCAAAAGGGGGGGAAAACCCAAAAGAAAAAATTTTTAAAAAAAAGGGGGGGGGAAAAAAAGGGTTTTTTTTAAAAGAAAAAAAACTTTTTTAAAAAAATTTTTAAAAAAAATTTTTTTTTTAAAAATTTTAAAAATTTTTTCCCCTTTTTAAAAAAAACCCCCCCCCCCCCCCCCCCCCCCCCCCCCCCCCCTTTTGGGGTGGTGGGCCCCCCCCCCCCCACACCCCAAAAAAAAAAACCCCCCCCCCCCACCCCCCCCCCCCCCCCCCCTTTGTTTTAAAACCCCCCCCCCCCCCCCCCCCCCCCCCCCCCCCCCCAAAAAAAAAATTTATAAAAAAAAAAAAAATTTTTTAAAAAAAAAAAAAAAAAAAAAAAAACCCAAAAAAAAAAAAAAAAAAGGGGGTTTTTTTTTTAAAAAAATTAATTTTTTAAAATTTTTAAATTTTTTAAATTTTAAAAAAGGGGTAAAAAGATTTAAAAATTTTTTTTTGGTTTAAAAAAAAAAGGGGGGTTTTTGAAAAAAAAAACCCCTTTTTCCCCTTTTTTTTGGGGGGAAAAAAAAAATTTCCCCAAAAAAAAAAAAAAAAATTTTTTTTTTTTCTAAATGTTTTTTTTTTTCCCAAAAAAAACCCCAAAAAAAAAAAAATTTTTTTTTTTTTGGGGGAAAAAAAAAATTTAAAAAAAAATTTGCCTTAAAAAAACCCCCAAAAACCCCCTTAAAAAAGGGGGGGTTTTAAAAAAAAATTTTAAAAAGGGGAAATTTTTTTAATTTTTTTTCCTTTTCAAAAGGAAACCCAAAAAAAATTTTTTTTTTAAAAAAACTCCTTTTTAAAAAAAAAATTTTTTTTTTTTTTTTTAAAAAAAAAAATTTTTTTTTTTTTAAAAAAAAAATTTTTTTCCCCCCCTTTTTTTTTTTTTCCCCCCCCAAAAAAAAAAAAAGGGGGGGAAAAAAAAAAAACCCCCCTTTAAAACCCAAAAAAAAAAAAAAAAAAAACCCCTTTTTTTTTTTTTTTTTTATAAAAAAACCCGGGCCCCAAAAAAAAAAATTTCCCCCTTTTTTTTTAAAAAAAAAAAAATTTTTAAAAAAAAAAAATAAAACCCCCTTTTTTTTTTTTTTCCCCTTTTTTTTTTTTTTATTTTAAAAAACAGATTTTTTTTTTAAAAAAGGAACCCAAAAAACCCAAAAAAAAAAAAAAACAAAAAAAAAATTTTTTTAAAAATTTTTTTTTGTTTTTTGGAAAAAAAATTTTTTGTTTTTTTCCCCCAAAATGGAAAAGGGGTTTTTGGACAAAAATTTTTTTTTTTTTAAAAAAATAAAAAACCCAAAATTTTTAAAAAAAAAAAAGGCCCCCTTTTTTTTTTTTTAAAACCAAAATTTTAAAAAAAAAAATTTTTAAAAAAAAAAAAAAAATTTTTAAAAAATTTTTTTTTAAAAAAAAAAAAAAAAAAAAATTAAAACCCCCCAAAATTTTAAAAACCAAAAAAGGGGAAAAAAAATTTTTTTTTTTTTTAAAAAAAAATATTTTTTTTTATTTTTTAAAAAAATAATTTTTTTTTTTGGGAATTTTTTTAAAAAATTTTTAAAAAATTCCAGTTTTTAAAAAACCCCCCTTTTTTTTTTTCCAATTTTAAAAAAAAAAAAAAAAAAATTTTTTAAAAATTTGTTCCCCTTTTTTAAAAAAAATTTTTTTTCCAAAAAATTAAATTTTTTTAAAATTAAAAAAAGGGGGCCCCCAAAAATCTAAGTCGTTTTCGTTTTGTTCTTCCCTTTGAGTAAATATTGAAGTCAGTGGCATCTTGACATGCTAATCTGAATCTTTCAGTACAAACAGGATGACTCGGTATAAAAAGAAGTCATGGAAAGAAGAGAAATGACAAATGCACTACACGTCTGTGTTTCTGAATCTTCTTAAAATCCCTTTTTATTCCAAATGGAATAAATAACAACCATAGAACTTTTACAAAAAGCATCCAAGTTATTTCAAAAGAAATAAGTAACTGTCAGATTTAGCAGTCCCCTGTTTTAAGACACCTGATTTCTTGAAGAACTATTTTAATAAAGTTGTGATGATTTTAACTTATTAAGCTTTTATTTTTGCTCATACTGTGAAATTGCTGATGCTGACATTTGCACAATATAGTATATTTTTTGTGTATGCCTGAAAAGTATCCAGATGTATAGCATAACCCCCACATGGACTTTTATATTTCACACTTTATATAACAAAAGTTAAAAGCAGACAAACTGTATATGTATTACTTTGCTGAAATCTGCAGAAACAATGCTTTTTAAACAAATATGTCAAACATATTTGGCAAAAATAATGAAAACAGACCAGAACATCGTCACATACACAAAAAAACAGAATTAAATTAACTGTTGTATGTCATAGAATAGTCCACAGTAGCATTTATTTGCATTATGATTTTGTGAAAAATAACTGATCATGACGGTCTTTGTGATGGCATATATAGTGGATCCAGGTCTGTATAAACCTGTAGTCTCCATGTGGTGCAATATAGTGGCCCCATGATATGAATGTTCCTAATGTAAATTAAAGTGGAGGCAAACAAAGGTACAGCATGGATCTATGAAATTATGTGTCCTCTTTATTACAAACCTTTAAAACATAGATCTATAATATGATTGTATGCATGAGGCCTCACCATTTGATTGTGACCTGCTTGAATTATTTTATTGTTTGTATCCTTTGCTACAACCTGTCTATCAGTATAGTCATACTGTATTTGCCATTAGGTCTTGAGGTACAGTTCTTAGGGATGTGTCCTATAAGGGTGGCACCAGCAAACATACATTTCTAATCCCCTCACCAGCCCTCTTCTAGACTTAATAAAAAAATCGATAATCTTTCCCAATGGAAATGAAATGACGACATGCATGGAATTCCTTTCTGGAGTAGGACTTCCATTGGCAATATTAAGGTCCCATGTGGCCAAAGCATTCGGTCCCTTTTGTGCATCACTAGTTTCTATCTGGCAGTATATCATGCTCCCTAAAAATGTTTATAACCCCCACTGTGCCCTCTGAAATTATTTATTACCTTCACTGAGCAGATTAATGCAGGTGGGCAGGGCCGGGACAAGGCACTTTGGTGCCATAGGCAAGTAGGGCTAATGGCTTACCCTCTAGCCCCCATCCCCCCACGGAAAAAATTTTAAAACCCTGGCTCTAACCTGACATGCATTGCCTGCACCCTACATAGCTGCTTGGAATGGGAAATAAACACAACTGCTCTAAGTGCCGTTACTAAGGTCTACTAGGATGTATTTATATTAAATTAACAGTGGAATACAAAAATCTATAAATCGGGGGCCAATTTCTATGGATAGCCCTTTAAGGCATACGTTCCCAAAATACACTGTAAAGTACAAATTTTAACCTCTTTTAAGGACAGACCAAATAATCAATTAAAACGCTAACAAAACCCCCAAAAAACCCCTGCAACATCATACCAATATCCCCCAAAAATTTGACGAAAAATTTGCAACACCCATGATCAAAAAACACCCCCCTAGTAATAATAAACGTAAACCCATGCCCAATATCAGCAGCACATATTAAAGAATAATCCCGCGAACAGATCCATGTTGCCCCCACAATGACTGAAAAATAGCTACATCATGACCACATATCACACCCTATGACGAAAAATCTGTCCACCATATCACATACACCAACAAGTGACTGAATAAACCCCACATTATGCCCACAATCCAACACATATTAAATGAATAATACCACAACACATGACCACATATCACCACCAAATATTAATGATAATACCACAGAAACCATGATCCATACACCACCAAAAAGTTATTGAATAATACCAAACAATGACCACATATCACCATCAAAAATTTGACTGAATATCTGCCAATTTTTCCTAAATAAAAACCCCTTATCACTACCCCCTACTGCCAATATTCAAACTATACAGTAACCAAATAGCGGTAGGTACCAATTGTGCACAGGCTCCAACATAAAAAGTGATTAGTGTAGTTACAACCAGGGACTCACAGAAAACATCTCCTCTGATGAGTCATTCCTTTCCCCTTTTTTTTCCATTCCTGTCCCGACTGCCAGATGGTTCTGCTGGCCCAACTTTTTTTGCAAAATTTTCCCCAAACATCTTTGAATCATCAATTTTCTAGAACATTTTGAGCTCCTCCCCACCTCTGTACAAGATCCTCATTGGGTGATATGTGGAGGTGGAGGGTAATAGAGTGATGGTGAAGGTAAAGAGGCTTTGGGGTTATGGGTGGAATTGAGGGGGCATGAAGATAGATGACATTGAGGGTCAAAATGATAAATGATGGTGGAGTGGCTATGGGTTAAGGGGAAGGTCCATGGAATGATAATGGAAATGAGAGGGCTATAGGGTGATAGGAGGTGGAGAGGGTTAATGGTGTCGTATTTTGGTAATGCTGTATTTTGTGTCGCCAGTAGACTGCATAACATGATGGTAGGGGTAGGGGCCGGAGTAGAGATACATGTCATAGCTTACAGACACAATCTTCTGAGGGGAGACAGAGGATCAACTGTCACAGAGATTGTGTTGCGGCTGTGGCCTGTGTCCCCAGGATCATATTATGTGTTCTTAAGTTTGTCCCTTGCATGCAGGCTCGGACACCGGGGGATCGGTGAATCCCCCGGTGGAACCTGAGCTGCTGTGGGCCCTGGAGAGAGTGCCGCCGCTTCCCGGGGCTCGTCCGCTGCATCCGGCCCCGAGCGCTCAGAGACAGGACCCGGGAGTCGGGGACTAATGTCCCCGACTCCCAGGGCTGCACGGTATCAGCGGAGCCGAGATCCGCTCACTGATCGCCCTGGCAGGCCTAACGCGGTGACAGCAGTAGCCGGTGGGGAGCGGTCGGGAGCGGGAGCGAGGTAAGTGGCTGTCTCTCTGTTTTATTTTTATTTATTTTTTTAACTACCTAAGGGGGCTCTGACTACCTAATGGGGCCCTGCCTACCTACTGGGGCCCTGGCTCCCTAAAGGGGGGCCCTGACTACCTAAAGAGGGCCCTGGCTAACTAAAGGGGACCCTGACTACCTAATGGGTCCCTGACTATCTAAAGGGGGCCCTGACTACCTAATGGGGCCCTGACTACCTACTGGGGCCCTGGCTAACTAAAGGGGGGCCCTGACTACCTAATGGGGCCCTGGCTACCTAAAGGGGGCCATTGATACCATAAGGGGGCACTTACTAACTAATGACGACCAGACTACCTAATGGGAAGCCCTGACTACCTATAGGGGGCCCTGACTACCTAAAGGGGGCCCTGACTACCTACAGGGGGCCCTGACTGTCTAAAGGGGGCCTTGACTACCTACAGGGGGCCCTGACTGTATAAAGGGGGCCCTGACTGTCTACAGGGGGCCCTGGCTACCTAAATACTAAAGGGGGCCCTGACTACCTGCACACTAGCTAAAGAGGGTCCTGACTTCCTGCACACTAGCTAAAGGAGACCCCTAACTGCCTGTATACTACCTAAAGGAGGCCCTAACTACCTGTATACTACTTCAAGGGAAGCCCTAACTGCCTGTATACTACCTAAAGGGGAGTCCCTAACTACTTGCAGCCTATATAAAGGGGACCCTAACTACCTACAGCTTACCTAACAGGGGGAAACCCCTACCTACAGCCTAACTAACTGGGACTCACCAACACCTACCTACAGCCTACCTAACTGGAGTCCACCAACCTAACTGTAGCCTATCAACTTACCTAACTGGGGCCTGCTTGTCTAACTGGGGCAACTTACCTACACACCCGTGGCTAGGTACCCATCAACCTACTTGGGGCTGGCCTACCAACTTATCCAGTGGGGGTCTACCTACCTAAATAGGGCCTGTCTAGTTACCTGGGGCCTTTACCATTTCCCTACGTACCTGGTAATATAATTGAGTTGTAGCATTATCTCCAGGGGGTTAGTCCTCTACCCACCCTCCAACCCCTTAGGATACTAGGCCCTCTAAGTTATGGCTTGTACCTGTTCTTCCCCACCCATGGGAATTTGTACAGAGGTGGAAATAGGTAAAGAGATGCTGGAAAATTGAGGATTCCTAAGATATTTTGTTGTTTAATTTCTGCGGGGTTTGAGTGGGGGCCCGGGGACAAGTCATCATGGCGGTGTGGAGCGGATGCAGAAGAAAATGGAATAAGAACGATCATGAAAAGAAGAGAACGACTAATCAGATAGGGATGTCTCCAGTGAGTCCCGATTTCAGGGTTTTTTTACTTCTAAAATTGGATCAGTGCTGTTTTCACTGTAATGTGATGTCACCTAGTTTAGTGCTGACCTCTATGTGGTCTCTATATGGCGGTTTTGTAGGTATATCGGCGTTAGTATAGTGGCAGTGTACACGTTTCCCTAAATGTAAAAGTGGGGAACCCACCTGACCCTGTGATAGGAGTTACAGTTTTACTTTCTTGCTGGTGTTTATTTTAGAAGGTGGTGAGGTGCGTGACCAAGGGAAACGTGGAGGGGTATATTGTATGTGGGCTGGTGGTGGGCGATATGGATGGAGCTACTTAGCCATGTGTCTATGATATGTTAGACTGACAAATCTGTGACTCCCTTGGTTTTGTGTACTACACAATACAGTTATGTTTTGAACACTGCATTATGTGGTAAAATGGGCGCATTTATGTCTGAGAGGCCGGTAATATTTCCATGTACAGTAGTGTGGGCCCCCAAGATCAACTCTCCTGTGGGCCCAAGACCCCACAGTCTGACACTGCCTGCATGCACAGATGATCAGCCTTCAGAGGTTGCAGGGAGTAGAGTTTAGTACTAACATGTTTTTTTCCGTATCTAATTTTCTTCAGGTTCCTTCCTTTGAACACGTTGGATTAAATTACTTGGAATAAATCAAACAGCATTTCATTTCTTTAATAAAATGTTCAACAAGGGATGTTGTCAGGGAGTGTTTATTTAAATAGTTTATGTTTTCAGTTCTATGTTGTTATTTTTTTATTTTTTTTTTTCATGTTTGGTAATGGAGGTGTCTGACAGATGCTTCTCCATTATTATCACTGGGGCTTGATGTCAGAGAATGGTGTTATTTGTCAACCCAAGGCTGACACTAAACCCCTGTCACTATTACCCAACATACCAGGGGTGCTGGGAATAGCTGGGTAACCATCAAAAGCAGACCCTCTAATGTGAAGGTCCATTTCTGGGGCAGCTGCGGGCTGGTATTTAGGGTAGGAAGGAGCTGATATCCATGGACTTTCCCAACCTAAAAATATCACCCTGCAGCTGCTGGTTTTACCTTGACTGGTCAACAATAAGGAGGGGAACCAAAATTGTTTTCTTTTTATTACTTCTACAAGAAAATGACCATCCAAGGTAAAACAGGCAGCAGGCTGATACTATCAGGATGGGAAGTTTCATGGATGTGGGTCCTTCCCACCCTAAAAATACCAGCCTGCAGCCACCCCGGAAGCGGACCTTTACATCAAAGGGTCCACTTCTGACAGTTACCTGATTCTTCCCAGTATCCCTAGAGCATTGGGTACTGGAGTAATAATGACAGAGGTCTACTGTCAGCCTTGGGTGACAAAAAACACTGCTGACTGACACCAAGCCCCAGAACTAGTAATGGAAAGCTATATGCCTTTATTGGGTGATAATGAATTTGTAGGTATGCAACCCCTACCTCTCTCCATAACCCAATCAACACCCACCTGTCACCCCTGAAACTTAAACCTCCCACCCACCTCCCCTCACTTCTTCTTCTATTCTAAACCTCCCCTCCTCTATCCCACTACAAACCCCACCACCTTTACCCTCAATCTAACCTTCCACCCCTCACTCCAGGAAATATACTCACCTGTTCTGGAGAACACAGGCATTCTGTACTCTCCAAGGCACTCTGTGCGTTGCTGAGGAGAGGGGCAGAGCTTTACAGTTCTTCCCACTCTTCCCAGCAATGCGCTGGGATCAAACCTCTGGCAGCATCGAGTGTAAGATGCCATCAGAGGAAGGAAGGAACACTGGGGAGCTTTGAATATGATCCCTCCATTGCTCCTCCACCAAGGATGCAGGCAGAAACTCCCAACTTCCTCCCTACCCAACAACAGATGGGGTTGAAATAAAGAAAATAGAAGTGCCATGTGTGGAGTGGGTACAGCTCCTTAGCCCACTCTATTCTTGCACCCCCCTTCTCATAAGCAGAGGTAGGGGCTTCAGCGATTGCTTACCTCTGCCTACCCATCGTTTAAGCTCTTCAGATGGGGGCTGCAGTTGGCTCCTTTTTTAAGATGTTATCCAGGGTCCCAGACATCAGTATTGCCAGTCCTGATGATGTCCCTGCTCTGGATGGATGAGGGAACAAGCAGAAGCATGACAGTCTTTGCAAGGCTTGGAAGAGAGAGAGTACATAAAATGAGAAATACTTATCTTCTGCTCAAAAGCATCTATTTATTGCATAGCTACTAAAGGCTATCCCTTAATTGGTTGCCAAACACAGCACTGTGCTTTCAATAGAAGCTGTATCTGGTACTCAGCTCAGGAATCTGGTGGTTATACCATTGGTTAAAACAAAAAAAGAGAAATATTATGCTCCTAGCATAGCGTGTTTGTAGCAGTCACATGAACGTACTCTGTGTAAGTTATGAACTCAAATGTTGCCCAGTGTGAAGCACAACTCTCAGGGCACTTTTTACTGCACAAGAAGCTGGTCCATTCACTATATATACTTTGTGGGAGTTATTCCCCTGATGGATGATATATCCAGAGCTACCCTTGGTACAAATATTCATGTTAGGCTTAAATAATCCAGAATTTTGTTATTATAATAAAAGATTATCAATATATAAAACTTATTAAAATTAAAACTGTGTTTTGTGCACCCCGAATTTAAACCTTTATTGAAGGGGGTCTGAACTGAAACCGAGCTGAAATTTACCAGGTTACCATTACAAACTATTTGCAAAAAAGCACGAGCGGGCCCCCCAATACCCCCAATGACGGGGATGTAGCTCTGCTAATTGCGCCAGGTTTTTGCCCATGTAATAACTGTATGCAAGGACAAATGTCAATCACTATATGAAAGAAGAAATACTTAGATGCTTTCTCTATGCGTCTCGGTAGCATTTAAACAGCTTCTAACATGAAAATACTGATTTGCATGCTGTAGTAGAAAATCTATGTAGAGGATCATACAAAACCAAAAACGTCTGCTTTGCAAGCACAGAAAGGATAACGTTTATTACCCAAACTTAGTTTGTTTTGTTTGCAAAGCTAATCATATTATCAATTGGTCTTACGGGCCAGGGGTTTTTTTTGCCATATATCATATTAAATTAGTAATACCTAAGATTAAAAAAGTGATCTGCTTATTAAATTTTAAATAAATTTTTAAAAGAGTTAGCCCGTGTAACTCAGGCAACTATACCAGGTACAACCTATGGAAAAATATCAAATATTTAAAAATATTAGATAACCCAGTTAACTAAAAATAAAGACCTATAGTGGCTGCAAGATCATCTTCTTCCTTGGTTAGTTGCAATATTATTGAATAGATATGGTTGACAATATCTAAAGGATCTTATTGTTAAAAGATGATCATAATATATGTCAGGAACAAGACATCTTAAAATAGGTCTACAAGGGGACCTACTTTATGGGTAGATTACTGAAGGTTTCTGCACAAGCATATAAGGGGATTATTTACTGTAAAAGCAATTGATCCACTCTTCCAGTGGAGCTTGTTATGGCAAACTCAGATGCATTCATAGAGTACAGCAGTATTGCAAGTTAAAATGACTTGATTTCCTTAAAGGGGTTTTCTCGCTACAAATATCATATCTGTAATGATGGGGACAGTAAAAATATGCACTTTTGTAATTGGTTTGCATCATCTAATTCATTTAGTATAGCAGATACTAGCTACTCTGTGTGGTTTTCACCTAAAACTACAGCATGGTGGGTCGGGCCACGCCCCCTTTGCTGTGATTGGCTGCCTTATATTTAGTTTAACCCCTGATGAGACATTCCCCCAGTTCAGGACATGCCCCCTCTGCTGTGATTGGCTACCTGCACTCTCTGTTTTTACTGTTTGAAAGTGAATCTAAAACCTGCTCTGCAAAGCTCCAGCTCTGATGTGAAGCATCTGGGCAATGCTAGAATCACTTCCCCCACCCATGTAACACACATATAATACACACTGCTCCCCCCACCCATATAACACACATATAATACACTTTGCTCCTCCCACCCATGTAACACACATATAATACACTCTGCTCCCCCACCTATATAACACACATATAACACACTCTGCTCCCCCACTCATATAACACACATATAATACACTCTGCTCCCCTCCCCATATAACACAGATATAACACACTCTATTCCCCCACCCATATAACACACATATAATACTCTCTGCTACCCCACTCATATAACACACATAAAATACACTCTGCTCCTCCCACCCATATAACCCACAAACAATACACTTTGCTGCTCCCACTCATGTAACACACATATAATACACTCTGCTCCCCCCCACCTAAATAACACACATATAAAACACTATGCTACCCCCACCCACAAAACACACATTTAACACACTCTGCTTCCGGACCCATTTAACACACATATAATACACTCTGCTCCCTCCACCCATATAACACACATACAATACACTCTGCTCCCTCCACCCATATAACACACATGTAATACACTCTGCACCCCCAACCCATATAAAACACATAAAATACACTCTACTAGAAACATGACAGGATGTCAGTTTCTTTATTATTAGGGTCTGTATGTATAACTGCTTACACTAATACAAGTGTTCTGGTTACAAGGAGCTTGTGGAGGGAGATGAGGCATGAGAACTGACCATTGCAGGAGGTCTGCAGAGCTGTGACATCCTCTCGCTCCAACTGCTCACACATAAAGATGATGATGTCACCAGTCTTCAGTGAGGGAAGACACATCTACTGAGAGATGAGACCTGCCGACTGGGAGGAGAGACCTGCCCCTGGACTTGAAGCTGTAAGAGAGAGAGAAAAAGCTCAAGTCTGCGAAACCCTGTGATGAGAAAAACCCTTAAAATAAAGACAATTGGATTTTACTTCATAGGGTTTTTTTTCTACATTATTTTGAGCTCCACTGGATCAAACGCGGGTAATAGGGTGAACTGGGTGTGTTTTTAAAAAATGCAAAAATTTTT
>JAODAL010024651.1:0-60143 GCA_025379985.1 Phyllomedusa bahiana | reverse complement strand
TGTCCGCTCCTCCCGTCGCTGGCGGGACCTGTTGTTTCAGAGTGTCCAACGATCGTTCCAGAACTAAGATCACCACAATGCCTGCTGACAAGGCATGTCCGCACTGACCTTTTGGTGGCTTCTTCAAAACTGGCAAGGATGGTGCAGAGCTCTTCACCTGCCTCCACTCTCGTGGTCAACACCCCGAGGTCCGTACCGCTGCTTGTCAGCCATGTTCACTTCGTACTGCTAATGGCATTGCGCTGCTGCCAACAATCGCTGGAGCATGTGGAGGTGGAATTCCAGCGTGTTGCCACGTCAACAATGAGACGGTTTGACGGGAGGCCGAGCTGACGCTGCAAACGCAGCCAGGCGGATGAAGCAGGTGCGAACGGCGGAAGTGCGAACTCAGACCTCGAGCCTTCTTCAGCAGCAGTCCAGACCCGGTAGCTCTTTAAAATTTCTGACGACAAGGTTCATGACATGTGCCAGGCAAGGATGTGCTCCACCTACCGATCTTAAGGCGGCAGCAGTTTTTCGCCGTTATCGCACACCACCTTGCCTGGCACAAGGTTCTTGTCACCCAGCCACGCTCGGTCCATCGTTTGCTTAGAGCCGTCCACAGCTCCTGACCTGTGTGTGGACGTCTCCAAGCAGATTAATTTCAACACGCCTGGTGTCTCTGGCACGTGATGCCACCAAGGATCCTTGGGGGAAAGAGCCCTGCACCATCCCTGCGTTTTGAAGAGCGTGCGCCGAGCCTGAGAGCCACCGTCACCCCCAGAGACATCCACACAGCTCACCCAGTGAGCTGTCACTGAGATATAGCGGCCTTGCCGTGCTTACTAGTCCATGTGTCGGTGTGAGATGGACTTTTCCGACACAGATGCAGACAACGCGCTTGAAATTTTAGATGACACGTGGCTGGCCAGGCAGGGACGCTTTTCTGGCAAAGAAATGCCTGCTCGCATCTGGTATTGGGGCAAGGCGAGGGCCATGACGGGCGAACCCATCTGTGTCCACCAGACGGAAAGGCAACAATTCCAAGGCCAAAATCCTGGCAATGCCGACATTCAGGCTTTGGCTTTGGATGGTTGGGTTAAAGGTTTTCTCTGTTCCCAAACCTGGAAGACAGTAGGCTGGCTGCTAGACTGGCCGCTGTAAGGCGTGCAGGTCGTCAGACTGGCGGAAGGAGAATGGGTAGGATGGGTCATCTGTTGGTGCTGTGGTACTCGAAGGGGCGACGGTGGAGCTGAGCGGAGGCGTGATCCCTGATCCATAGACTCTGATAGACATGGCAGCGATGAACCTGGTGGTGGCGGAGGAGGAGGAGGCGGAGAACAGAGGGTGTGACAGTGGTTTGGAGCCCGCTCGGTCAGAGCCTTTTTGTTTTTGGGCCAAGTGTTTCCCTCCATGTTCAACTCATCATTCGCTGCTGTGACCTAACATGTTTGTGGTGGTTAACCACGTTAAGTTCTTCCTCTACTTATGCGTTTTACGCAAAGGGCGGCATATGACATCGGCTGGGTGAATCAGAGGCTGCTCAAAGAAGGAGCCCCAGGCTTGAGAGGGTCTGGACCTTTTTTGACGGCGATAAGCGAGGAGCGTGTTTGCGCTTGACCGTTTGGCTGGCGGAATCAAATCACGACCTTCTGCGACCAGCCCTCACTCCTTTTTGTGGCTGGACCCGTTAATTGAACACTACCCCATCGTCTTCCTCCTCGTCCACTGATGAAGCGCTCGCAAGCAAATTCCGGTGCGGAAAAGACCGAGGATGGATCCCGCAATGTCGTCAGTCATCAGCACTTCAACATCCAGGTGACTTGGTCCGACCTGACTTTCTGCTTCCAGAAGCTGCGGGCTAGCAAGCAAGGGGCACGAAGGCGGTTGGCCGACGCGCGCCGGATTTTTGCCCGAATGACCGGCTTCCTTCACCTCCTCTGTGGCATCAGTAACTGGGCGTCAGAGCAGAGCTAAATCATCCTCTTGATGCTTTTAATCATGCCTTCTGACCCCTACCGCATTTTGTCATCAAAGAGGTCTTCAGACAATGGATATCCACAGTGTGGGTACACGAGTTGACAATTTGGGCTGCTTCAAGTTTGGAAAAACGGATGATGATGATGCTGATGACCGAACATTTGTGCCGTGACTGGGAGGACGAGGAGTAAGATCTGCTAGATGCAGGTTGCATTAACCACTGAAGGACGATTGGCGACGATGTCGGTTACTTTAGATTTCAACAGGCCCTGACCCAGCGGATGACAGGCCCTGACGTCCTGCACTGACGATCCGCAGCATGCTTGAATGTCCGTCCAGCACTGGAAGGACACCTTCCTCGTACCTCTACCTCCATGGGTCTCACCCCCCTCTTTGCTCGCTTTACCACCTGCAATTTCGCTCCATGTCCAGAAATATAAAAATTGAGAAGGTATGGAATAGTTTTTTGGAAAGTCTCTTTATTAAAAGACGGCAAATCACAGCTTATTCTCAAATCCCTCTAATCAATACAAAATTGCTAGGGATTCAAATTTAACTGCAAGGTGTCTATCAACAATATCTGGACGGCAAAAGTCCAAAAAACACGTATCTGTTATGTTTTGGTATAATAAAGGTATCTTTGCACCTTTCAATACACACCTGTGTGAATGATATAGAATTGCTGTTCTACAGATTTACTTAGATGCTGCGTCAATGAACGTACAGGTGCGCAAAAGGTCAAAACAACTTATACTGTTATGTTTGATATAATAAAACGGCTATATTTTTTGCACCTTTCCATTCAACCTGTGTGAATATAGAAATTGCTGTTTTAAAGATTTACGTAGATGCTGCTTCATATTAACAGTAACTGGGTGCGCAAAAGCCAAATAAACCGTATCAGTTATGTTTTCGTATAATACACTGTGATTTTTTGCACCTTTCAATTCAACCTGTGGTTGAATATAGAATGCTGTTTAAGATTTACGTAGATGCTGCGTCAAAGAACAGTACTGGGTGCGCAAAAGTCAAAAAACACGTAACAGTAATGTTTTGATAAAATAAACTATTTTTTGCACCTTTCCATTCACCTGTGGTGAATATAAGAATTGCCTGTTTTAAGATTTAACGTAGTGCTGCGTCAGTTAATCAGTACTGGTGCGCAAAGTCAAAAAACCTACTATCTGTTTATGTTTTCGTATAATACACGGTATTTTTTCAACCTTTCTATTCACCTGTGTGGAAATATAGAGATTGCTGTTTTTTAAGATTTACGTATGCTCGCGTCAATGAACATTAACTTGGGTGCGCAAAAGTTCAAAAAAACACTAACTGTTATGTTTTATATAATAAACGGTATTTTTGCAAAAACCCCTTTATTTCAATTCATCTGTGGGAATCTAGATTGCTGTTTTAAAAGAATTTTACGTATATGCTGGCGTCAATGAACAGTACTGGGTGCGAAAATCAAAAAACTACGTATCTCTGTTATGTTTTTCGTACAATACACGTATTTTTTGCACCTTTCAATTTCCCTGTGTGAAAATAGAATTGCTGTTTTAAGATTACACATAGATGCCTGCGTCAATGACCGTTACATGGGTGCGCCAAAAGTCAAAAAACACGTAACTGTTATGTTTTGATATAATAAACGGTATTTTTGCACCTTTCAATTCACCTGTGGTGAATATAGAATTGCTGTTTTTAAGATTTAATTTTACGTAGATGCTGCGTCAATGAATCGAGTACTGGGTGCGCAAAAGTCAAAAACACGTAACTGTTATGTTTGATATAATAAAACTGTATTTTTTTGCACCTTTTCAATTCATATGTGGTGAATATAGAATTGCTGATTTAAGATTTACGTAGATGCTGCGTCAATGAACAGTACTGGGTGGCGCAAAATCAAAAAACACGTAACTGTTATTTTTTTTCCGTACGATACAAGGAATTTTTGCCAACAAACAACTGTGCTGAGTGCTGACTCAAGATTGCCGTGGATTGTAAGTTTAAGTGCAGAAGGTTGAAATAATAAACAGTCACAGGTTAATGGGTAAATTGAACACCTATCTGAAATTTATCTGAGATATAAAGTGAGTTTTTGCATCTACCAATGTGACCTGCAGTTCCTAGACATGATGTTTATCCCATATAAGGTCAGACTGCCCAATATCCAGGAGATACTTCTATCGCAAACGGTTTAATAAGTAAAAGATATCCACAACAATATCTACACTAAGTCTTTGAACTTTATCCAATTTTTCTTTATAGATAAGATTTCCTGTGTTCGCCCGCGGGGGGCCCCCCCCCCCGCATCCCTCCACCGTGACTTACACCGTAGACTGCTGCTTTAAAATTTCCTCCTAGCTAACTACAATAAATCTTCAAATCTCTAATCTAACTAAATTGGAAGGAATCACAGCTAATAGCAGAGTATTCTCTGTGCAGAAATAGACGAATGCGCTGAGCTTGTGGCCCACAGCCAGAGCCGCACGTCCCTTTCCCCTATGAACGCTGAGAGACACAGAGGCTGAAACAGGAAACTGCTGTTCTATGTAAAACGAGGTCAAGTGATTTTTCCAGCAACGCAACCATTCACATCCCAGTCATGAGCGTCGCACACACATCTCACACCTGCTCTATTCTATAATCTGATATTTCTTGCCCGCCAAATTACAGGAAGCGCCCGAAAAAGGCCCCCCCGCGATCTTAATAGATGAATGCTCAATTTTAACCTTAAATTATCGCATGATCTGGAAAATTCATCACTAAACAAACCTTGCCGATTTCAACTTTGTCGATAAAATCGCTCAACACTAGTTTAAGAGACAGAATAAGAGGTTTTCCTTATATCGTGAAAATATACATGGCTATTGTATTTGTGAATTTGTGCTGCTTAAAAAGGTCCATACTTTACTGGCTGACAACGTTTGCTATTTGTACTCCTTTATGAATGGAAACAGTTCCTGTTTTTCAAATCCAAATTTGGTGCTGCAATTCCGCATTCTTTGTTTGAAATTTTTTACTTTGGGGTGATAAAAGGCTTACACACACCTACTGGACTGGCTACTGCACATAATTTGAATTACCCGATTGTGTATTATAAGTGCTGTTCTCATTTTCTGTTGACTTTCTCTGGAAAGGCATGGTGATGTCAGCCTGCTGGGTCAAATATTGTGTCGTTCAAACAAATAAAACATGCCCCCTTTAGAGCACACTGAGAGCTGAAGCTCTATAAAGCAGGTATGAATTGACTCTATGGCAAAACCCCTTTACAGGGAATATGTCATCAAAAAATTATTTATTATTTAACTCAAGTTTTATGTGAAACACATTTTTAAAGACTTTTTGGTTATTTTTTTACATTTTCCATATCACTTTAAATATTTTGAAAAAAATCTTACCATTCTTTTTTGGAATGTTGCTACTTTGGTGGTGAGTAAAAGGGGTTTCACACCTACGGGCTTAAATCCATAATGTGGAAATTTCCGATTTTGGGTTATTATGTTTTTCATTTTCTGTTACTTTTTTTAATATAACCAGGGGAGGGACAAGGGGGTTTTCCTACATACAGTTTATGGACAAAAATGCCCCCAACCCCCGGGGTTCTATGGATTTCTACAATCAACGGGATAACCAATCCAATGGATACTATACAATACGGGGAAGAATTCAAAAAAATATTTTTTTAAAAGGGGGGTACGTCATTTTTAAAATCCCCTTTTTGGTGCTGGGTTAAGGGAAAATTTTTTTAAAAAAACAAAAAAGGATTATTTCCTTGGAATTTCATATTTAAAACCTTGCTTGAATCTTCAAGCTCAAAATCCCCAAAAGGGATGAATCTACTCTAGTCCTAATTTCTTTTGGGGGGATGAAACATCTGAAAAACCTTTTAACTATTAAATCATAAATATCCTTGAAATTTTTTGTTGAATGTCGAGTTTTTACAGAAAATTTTCGGGCCAAAATGGAAATTACCCAAATAAAACAACTTAAGTCCTTTACCTGAAATGAATATCTGCCTTTTTTGAGAAATTAAAACCCAAACTTTTGAGACACCTTTTGGGAAACGAAAGAGTAAAAAGGGGAATAATGGCATCGGGATTTAAGATGTTTAAACGGCCCGGGAAATTTTTTCAATTGGGGCAAAAAACCCAATCTGGTCAAGTCAACAAAAAAGAAGAAGTTCTAAAAAAAAAACGGGACAAGCCAATTTTGGGTTTCCCCAACATGTGATTGGGATTAAACCGAATGATTCAATTTAAATTTAAATTTTTTAGATCAATAAAGCCCAAAAACCCAAGGGGGGGGGAGGTCGAAAAACATAAACGGGGGGGGGGTCAAAAAGAAAATCAGGGCCTTTCCCAACGGGAATTTGGGGAAGGGGGCCAAAAAACGGGGGAAAAACCCAAAGAAAAATTTAAAAATTTTGGGAAAGTTAATATCTTTTTCTAGCCCCTTATAAATATAGAGTTGAAGTTATTAAAATCGTGGTTCTCTTTTTGTCCCAAATGATAAAACGAGGGTTTCCCAATTTTTGAATGTAAAATTGCAAAAATTTTTTTCCGAAAATTTACTTTTGAAAGCTTTTTTTTTGTGAAAAAAAAATAGGTTTGAATCTGTAAAAACAGCAAAATGAAGGTTTTTTGAGATTTAAAGATTTTAATCTTATTGCTAAGATTTTTTTTTTCACCCCCTCGTAACAATCCCGTAGTTGGGGCATACATTAAAGTAATTCCCAATTTAAGGTTGAAAAATTTTGAGACTAGTTCTCCATTTCCTGTTTGTCATAACTTGTCTTTGCGGGAAATTCAAGGCCTCAAAAGGGGGATCTCATGTTGGATCATTCTAAAACTTTTAAGTCAGCAGTTTAAAGGGTGTTGTGGTGGCATGGATACCTGCAAATATAGGCTGAAATTCTACGAAATTTAAAATTGTTACAGAGGTATATTTACAGTTAAAGTAGAGATCCTAATTTGTTTATTTTTAGAGAGATAAATTTTAATCATAAAAAAACCCTTTCTTGTGCAGGATTTTAAATCCCAAAATTTGGGGCGATTATTAAAGGGTTTAACTCTCCAAATTCTCCTTTTCCTTACTTATTCCCCAAAAATTTCAAAAAAAGCCTGATGGGACCCCCCGGGAAAGGCCATTTTTTGTTTTGGAGGGGAATAAATTTTTAAAATACCTTTTTCCCCCTTTTTTTTGGAAAAGGGTTTCGGGTTTTTTTTGGCCCACCCCCAGCCCCCTTTCCAAAGTTAAGTTTTAACATCTATTTTTTTTTTAAAAGTTTGAGGGTTTTACAATTCCAGGGGGGAGCCTCTTGGTTTTGTTGGGATGGGGTTTATCCTTAAAACCCCCCTGGGACATAAAGCAGGTTTTTAAAAGGGGTTGATAGGGCTTTCCACCCGGGGGGGATGGCCCTAGTGTTCCCACTTTGTTCCCCAGATTTTTGGGGGTCACCCTTGAGGAGGAATTTTTTCCCTCTTTGGGTGATTCTTCCTCCAAAAAGGGGGGTACCGCCATGGGGCCCAAAACGTGGCCCCCCACTTATGAAAAACATTTTTTGGCAAAAATTTGAAAAACAGGGGGTAAAACCAATTCTTATTCAGGGGGCACATTCTTTTGGCTGGTGGCGCTAAATGATGCCTTTTTTTTGTTTGGACACGCACTGAAACATCTTTATTTAGTTTTTTGGGTTTTTTTTGAAATTTGTGGTCATAAATTTTTCATTTAAAAGGTAGTCTCAGCCCCCAAACCCACAATTTTTGGATACATTAAAAATCTTGGAAAAAGGGGGTTTTTGAAAACCAAATTTAAAATTTTGAAAAAAGAGACAGATAGAAAAAAATTTGTTGCTGAAATGATAGTAAACCACCCAAAAAACACATGAAGGAGCCCACTGCTGGGGACCCCAATTACAACGGGTTAAAGGATTGGGGACAGATGGAAAAACTCTAATAAAAAATTTTACAGACATGTGAAAAAAAAATTTAATTGATGGGTTTCCCTAAGAAGCTATTACAAAATCATAAAATGAGATTGAACAAGGTTTTAAAAGAAATGAGCTCCCCACTAAGAGGGTTAAAAAAGATGACCACCCTCCCCCAGATTGATTATTCCCCTTTTTAATTTCCCCATTTAATTCACATAGGACTTTCCATTTCTAGAACATTTCCCGGGAAGATTGGAATTTTTTTACCCAATCCGTTTCCCCCCTATTTTTAGAATTCCCCAAACTAAACCTTGATTTCTTACAAAGATGTAAAAATCTTGGGGGATTTGGGCTGGTCAGGGTTTAGATTTTGGCTCCAAAAGCAACATTTTTCTAAAAGTCATTTTGGGCCCCCCCAGGAGAAAAAGTTTCCCCCGTTTGGGTTTTCTGCAAAAATTCAGGGAAACCTGATCAAGGGGGACACTTTTAAAACATCCACAGAGGGCAAAAAAAAAACTTTATTAAAAAAAAGATAACGTGTCGCTCTTGTTATGTTAAAACTATGTGATTACCTTTGGGGGCCCTTGGGTTTTGGGCTTTTTAAGTGGGAGAGGCTTTCCCTGGAGATAAAAATTAAGGATTAAAAAAAATAAAAAAAACCTCAAAATTAAAATGTATGGAGGCCCCGGGAGCTAAACACTTTGTGGGGTTTGCGAAAAACCCCCCGGTTTCACAGTTTAGATTTCCCGGGAATTTTTTTTTTTTTTTCTGTTCCCCTTTGAGACAGGGTGGGGGATCGAGAGGCTTTTATTTAAAAATTTTAAAAGAGTGTTTTGGGGTTTTTTTAGCTACAAACTTTTAAAACCCCAGGAATTTTAAATTTGAATTGAAGGGTTTAATTATTTATCCTTATTTTTGCATAAATTTTTTTTAATGGTTTGTAATTTATATTGTTTTTAATATTTTCTTTTTTATATTTTAGTGATATCCTCGATCTTCCCTGGGCATGGGTGATAATATATTTTTTTTTTGTTGTGTAAAATTTAAATTTTTGGGGGTTAAAAAAAGCTTTGTGTTTACCGTATAATCAAAATTGATAATAAAGCTTTGTTATTTATTAACTTCCCCTTTCTTTATCATTTCTTAAAAACTAAAAGACTATGATTAAAATGGGGATTCTGTATTTCAAAATTTTCGTGTTTGGGCAACCACCTATAGAATGGGGAAATTTTTTTTATCTTTTTGGTTAAATTTTTATTTTAAATTTGTTTATATTTTTGGCCCCCCATTTTTAAAACTTTCCCCTTAAATTTAAATTTTAAAATAAAAGTTCTTTTTGAGTCCCATTGGGTTTTAAATTTAAAAAGTGGGGGGTGATGTTTTTTTGTCTTTCCCACGTGTTACAGGGCATTATTTGCATAAGGCGCAATATATTGGGATTGAGGGGATGCTAAACTGGCTTGGGGATATCCTGGGCATGCCACTAGGGAAAGGGGAAACCCCGTGGTCAAAGTTTTCCCGTCGGGGGCTTGGGGCCTTGGGCATGCGCAAAACGGGGATGATGAAGTTTCGCTCTGACTCCTCCTGTGCCGGCGCCTGGTTTTCCCTTCGCGCCTTGCATCTTTTGAAGCGCCGGGAAAACCCTCATGATCTAATGATTTAGGGGTTTTTTACCCAGGTGAGTAGAGTGATTCTAATGTTACAAATTTGGGTTTTAAAGGTTTTTCCTTAAAGTCATTTAACCTAAAAGTAAGTTTGGTTTTAAAACAAACTTTTTTTTATGATTAAAAGGGCACTAAGAGATAAGTGATTGGTTAAGAGACAGAATAGGGGGGTTCCTTATTTCTGTATATATACTGTCTATTTGTATTTGGATTTGTTTCTTTTTGAAAAAACCATACCCTTTTCTGCTGAAAAGTTGCTATTTGGGACTCCTTATGGGAATTAAAAAAAAAAAAGTTCCGTTTTTCATCCGATTGGGGCTGCCCTTTTTGCCCTTTTTTTTAAATTTTGCTACTTTGGGGGTGAGTAAAAGGCTTACACACCTACGGACTGGCTACTGCACATAATGTGGAATTACCCGATTGTGGATTATTAGTGCTGTTCTCATTTTCTGTTGACTTTCTCGGGAAAGGCATGGTGATGTCAGCCTGCTGGGTCAAATATTGTGTCGTTCAAACAAATAAAACATGCCCCCTTTTGAGCACACTGAGAGCTGAAGCTCTATAAAGCAGGTATGAATTGACTTTATGGCAAAACCCCTTTACAGGGAATGTGTCATCAAAAAATGATTTATTATTTAACTCAAGTTTTATGTGAAACACATTTTTAAAGACTTTTTGGTTATTTTTTACATTTTCCATATCACTTTAAATATTTTGAAAAAAATCTTACCATATATATTCGAGTATAAGCGGACCCGAATATAAGCCGAGGCACCTAATTTTACCACAAAAAACTGGGAAAACTTATTGACTCAAGTATAAGCCTAAGGCGAGAAATGCAGCAAGTGATGCCCCTTCATTAACCATGACAGGCAGCCATAGCAAAGAGCAGCAACTGGAGGACTTGGTGCCATGATATATAAAATGATTGTCGCCAGTAATTAGCCAGGTAGGGCTGTTCCTGTAATTAGCTAAGTAGAGCTGTCCCTGTAATAAGCTAAGTAGGGCTGTCCCCAGCAATTATCAACATTACTCACACACAGCTCAGCTACATGCACATTACACACATAAGGCTCTGCTACACGCACATTACACACAGCTCTGCTGCAGGCACATATAGCACACACATACACAGCTCTGCTACAGGCACACATAACACACACATACACAGCTCTGCTTCAGCTCATCCAGCAGTGATCACAACCAGTACATCAGAATCCTGCATAAATTGAGCAGCATCACATGACTTCCCTCCTCCGTGTGAAATCGTCACAGGTCCTGGAAGAGCCAGCACTTTCGGGTGAGGCGAGTTGTACTTTGGATACATAGAATTTGTATAACATATACACTCGAGTATAAGCCGACGGTAAAAAATGTGCTGAAAAACTCGAGTATAATCGAGAATATACGGTAAGTCCTGCAGTTTTCACTTTGACCACTAGGCCTAACAATAGTCTAAGGGTATGTTCACACGGCATATTGCGGCGCATATTGTACACATCGCATAAGCCGGGTGTTTTAGAAGTACATGCTGGCCAGCACATACTTCTAAAGCGCAGGGGGGCGGCCCCATTCACTTCCATTATCAGCGTCGCGTAGGGGCATTGAAGAAGTGACGTGTCACTTCTCTCTCCCCGAATACAATAAGTGTGCATTGTATGCTAGGGGAGACGGCCATAATTCATAGCTCTCCATGAGAGCAATGAACTACCTTAATTGCGGGGCGTATTTTGGGCATTTTGAAGTGCAAATAACCGATGTAATTCTCCCCGCAACTACGCCATGTGAGCAGACCCTAACACTTCCTGCTCTTTAGAGAAAGATTTTCTATAGTCTGCTCATTATCAGCAGGGTCAAACTGAAAGGTGACACCAATGTGTATAGATAACACAGGATCCACCAGTCACAATAGAAGATAGTCCCCGTTCCCCCTTTCCCCCTCCTCCTCCCTGTACATTGACTTCTTCCCAGGTCACATGCCTAGACAACTCTCCTATAGAAGTCAGTGGGACTGATCTTGTTCACAGGCTCCTATATCCATGAAGCTGCTGTCAAAGGATCTCTCTAAATGCTGTCAGAGCAGTGCAAGGAAGAAAGCTGTCCCCACAATCATATACAGACAACTGAATTGAGAAATCTACAACCAGAAAATAAAAACGGCTAAAAAGAAAAGAATATGTATCGGTGTCTTGCTTTAATTAGTAAGAAAAAAAATGGCGACAGATTCCCTTTAAGCTCCTTGTTATAGATCAGCAAGTTGTGCAAACATTGAATGGTTGAACATGTGCATTGTAAAGTTAAGAGATGGTTTAATTCAGTTCATTTAAAAAAAAAAATGTCAAGAAAGTTTATGTTCATCCTGAAATTTCAACCATAAGCCAAATATCCCTAACTTTTTGTGGGTCGTGTATTTATATATACATATATATAAAAAATAATAGTAATGTGTATAGGCATAAGTTCTAAAACTGAAAGTATTGTAAGTAATATATATATATAAGTAATTTTATTTTTGTAATCAATGTATTGACATATAACAAAGATGTACATACATCAGAGTACATATCCATTAAACAAAAAAGTAAGAGAGCATGTGCCAACACAAAACATAATAATAAAGTAATAGCACAAAATAACAAGTCAGAGAACATCCACCAGTTAGACCGAATGAAGCCACTGTCTGGTGAAACACACATCGGGTTTGACTTTCTGGGTATTTTATGACTTGTTATTTTATGTTTTGTGTTGGCACTTCCTCCCTTACCCTTTTGTCTAATGGATATGCATGTTGATTTATGCACATCTTTCATTTATGCCCCTTCCTCCCTTCGGGCATCGAACAGCCTCCAGGTTCAATTTTGTACAGTGCAATAACCACACAACAGCTCTCCTTAGGGATGAATGTAATGTGTTATACTTACAATAAAGATCACTATACCTAAGCCTCCAAAACCAAGACAAATGTGCTATTGGCTTCTTGCCATCGTATGCTGCTGTTAGAAAAGAAAAAAAAACGAAAAAAAAACCCCTAAAAACAATAAGTTAAGAAAACGCAGATATCACACAGTTGCAAGAGATAAAAGAGTGGATGCTAAATTCAACACTGGAAAAAGGAAACTACAGGTATTACCTCAGACTTATCCTCTGTTGATCCAACTCTAATCAAAGAGCTCAGGGCAGGGACAAGGCATTTTGAAACCTTAGGCAAATAGTGGAAATTTGCTTACCGAAATTTCTTTTTCCTGGAGTCCGTAGGCAGCACACCATTGGAATACTTCCCCTAGGTACAACTAGGAGAGACAGGTTAACAAGCAGTAATTGAACTAATTAATCACTTAAGTGTTGCCCTATAAAGCCTGGTTGGAAGCACCGCACACCAGTATTGTAAGTAGCAATGAAGGAAATTAATCTGGGTGGGAAACCTGTGGACTCCAGGAAAAAGAAATTTCGGTAAGCAAATTTCTACTTTCCTGTCCGTCCTACGGCAGCACACCATTGGATTTAAAAAGCAATATTAAGAGGGTGGGACCTCCGAAGCTTTACTGAGTATTGATTCACCAAAAGTCGAACATTCTGCAGAGAGGACATCCAATCTGTAATGTTTTACAAATGTTGATGGTGTAGATCATGTTGTGGCCTTACAAATTTGATCTAAAGGCACTTGCCCAAATTCCGCCCAGGATGTCGCAGTGGATCTGGTGGAATGAGCTCTGAGATGAAGAGGTGAATCTTTACCAGATTCCATTTTTTTTTTTTAACCGATTTTACTAAATGCGGTAATTTGTCTTTCCTTAGGAGATACAAATTGTCAGATTCCTCAGAATCATAATCATTATCATTATAATCCTCAGAAACATATTCCCCTTTAGATATAGTACTGTTGCCAGATGGGGAGGAGGGTAAAGGTGAGTTGTGAGGCTTAGCTGCAGGCTTGTTTGTGTTATATCCCTAAGTGGCTCAAAACTCTTGGAAAGTTGCAGAGAGCTGTTCCTTAAACCAGGAGAGGAAGGTTCTAGCCTCAGACTGTAAGGAACCTTCCCCTTCAGGAGAAGAACATAAAGAACATATATTAGAGGCACATTCATCTGGGAAGGGGTGATTGCATGTAACACACAGCCTGTGCTTGGATTTTATCTTCCTTTTCCCACTATCTGCTCTGGAGGTGGACATCTAATGGTTAATGCAAAGATAGTTAAATAGTTAGAATTGCATTCTCAGTAAGCCACAATGCTAAAGGTGCATATAAAACAGTCCTCACTACACAGAAAAGATCTGTTGATTGACCAAGACACACTGTTAAGAAACATAGTAGAGGGCAATATAGCAGCCTCTTTAATAATGCACAGAGCTGCAGGGAAATCATGCAGCAGGCAGATATGCACACACCAAGCACACCTCACTATAAACAGGAAGGTTCTGTTGGCTAGCACAGAAATGGTTAACTTGTTTTGACAATAAGTCACAGTAGAGGGGCAGTATAGCAGCCTCATATATACTGCACAGGTATAACATACAGCTCACCTTGCTAAACAGTAAGGATTCGCTGTCTGGTACAGAAAAGGTTAACTTATAAACAGCACAAATCAGCAGAGGGGCAGTATAGCAACCTCTTATATACAGCACAGATCAGCAGAGGGGCAGTATAGCAGCCTCTTATATACAGCGAAGATCAGCAGAGGGACAGTATAGCAGCCTCTTGTATACGGCACAGATCAGCAGAGGGGCAGTATAGTAGCCTCATATATACTGCATAGGTATAACCTGGCCCGGACTGGCTATAGGGCAAACCGGGCATTTGCCTGGCGGGCCGCTGGGGTCCAGTGTTCCCCCCGGCGGGCCCCGAGTCCCGGCGCCGGTCTGTGGCACGCTACAGAGGCTGCAATGGTCGCATCAGCGACCGGACCCCTGTGGCAGGGGACCAACAGGCCCCCCTCGCCACACGGCTGCACGGCCGGGTCACCGACCCAGCCATGCAGCCATCACGGCCGCCGCCTGCACCGCGCGGTGCAAGCAGCTGCCGAGGCTGAACAGCTGGGATCTACTGATCCCGTCTGTCAGCTCCCAGCAGGCCGCGGGGCAGGCGCGCGAGGTAATGACGTCATCGCGCGCCCGCTCCGCGTCCTACCTGTATACCCGCCCTGTCTAGCTATATAACAGCCCTGTCTACCTGTATACCTGCCCTGTCTAGCTATATACCTGCCCTGTCTACCTGTATACCTGCCCTGTCTAGCTATATACTGCCCTGTCTAGCTATATACCTGCCCTGTCTACCTGTATACCAGCCCTGTCTAGCTATATACCAGCCCTGTCTAGCTGTATACCTGCCCTGTATATACCTGCCCTGTCTAGCTATATACTGCCCTGTCTAGCTATATACCTGCCCTGTCTAGCTGTATACCTGCCCTGTCTGCCTATATGCCTGCCCTGTCTACCTATAAGTGGCCCTGTCTATATACTGGCCCTGCCTGGCTACATACTGGCCCTGACTGCCTACATACTGGCCCTGACTGCCTACATACTGGCCCTGACTGCCTACATACTGGCCCTGACTGCCTACATACTGGCCCTGACTGCCTACATACTGGTCCTGACTGCCTACATACTGGTCCTAGCTGGCTAATTACTGCCCCTGGCCCTAGCTGGCTAATTACTGCCCCTGGCCCTACCTGGCTAATTACTGGCCCTACCTGGCTAATTACTGGCCCTACCTGGCTAGTTACTGGGGGCAGCCCTAGCTACCTGGCTGATTACTGGGGGCAGCCCTAGCTACCTGGCTGATTACTGGGGCAACCCCAGCTACCTGGCTAGTTACTGGGGGCATCCCTAGCTACCTGGCTGATTACTGCGGGCAGCTCTAGCTACATGGCTGATTACTGGGGGCAACCCTAGCTACCTGGCTAGTTACTGGGGGCAGCCCTAGCTACCTGGCTAGTTACTGGGGGCAGCCCTAGCTACCTGGCTAGTTACTGGGGGCAGCCCTAGCTACCTGGCTAGTTACTGGGGGCTAATTACAGTGGTAGGCCCTGTCTACCTACCTAATGGGGGTCTACCTATTTACATGCCACCTATCTGACATTTTTTAATTTCTAATTTTTAGGGTCTAACATAGCTGTTTTGGGAATTGATAGGAAAGTGCTGGAAAAGAGAGGTGACTACGATGTATTTGTGATAAATTCTACAGAGACGAGTCGTGGCCACTAGGAGAAGACATTGCATGCGGTACCGGACAGAGAAAGAAATGGAAGGGAACGACTCATCAGGGATGACGTCATAGAGGTTTGGGCCAGAAGGAGCGAAAAGGAGAAGAGAACAACTCCCATCAGAGATGACGTCTCCTGTGAGTCCCTGCTGTCAGGGGTAAGTTTACTTCTGTGTTGAGTCAGTGCTGTGTTCATGTGATGGTGACCTGACTACTGGTGATGTGATTGCTGGGGTTGTAGGTTATGTTGGTTCTTGTATAGTGTCAGTGTGGGCTTGTCCCTGATTGTAAAGTGCACACCTGACTCTGTGATGAGGGGTTTCTCTGCACCACGGTTTCTTTCTTGCTTGTGTGTAGGCTGCTTTCACACGGAGCGGTTTTGGTGCATTTTTTGTGTAGAAATGTACAGCATTAACTGCTCTGCCTTTCTGCACAAAAACGCACCAAAAACACATCAAAAACACTCCGTGTGAAAGCACCTTCATAGTGTAGTTTATTTTAGAAAGTGGCGAGGTGCGAGAACAAGGGGAATTTTTTAAGCGGATATTGTATGTGGGCTGGTGGGGGCTTTGTGCCAGGGCTGATTTTTATTCCCAGTCCGGCCCTGGGTATAACATACAGCTCACCTTGCTAAACAGGAAGGATTCGCTGTCTGGTACAGAAAAGGTTAGCTTATATACAGCACAGATCAGCAGAGGGACAGTATAACAGCCTCTTATATACAGCACAGATCCACAGAGGGGCAGTATAGCAGCCTCTTATATACAGCACAAATCAGCAGGGGGGCAGTATAGCAGCCTCTTATGCACAGCTGTAGGCAGACACATAAAACACAGCTTACCTTGAGAGGTTGTGCTGTTTGGCAAAACACCTTGAAGTGCTGCGCGCCAAATTTCAAGCCCCAGATGTACAGCGAGATCTTGCTGTAACAGCAAGTTCGCAAGCATGCAGGAAAGCTTCAGCAAGGATCGTGCATGCTTAGGCGTCTTATCCAGAGGGGCAAAAGTCAGAAGTGCCAGGTCCCACGTCAACACTGAGGGGGAGGCAAGGCTAGGTACAGCTCCACATCTAGCCAAGGCACTTCTGGATGCCACACTCCCGTACAAGGGAGCAACACACATGTTTGTTCAGATGAACAATGGCCACATGTATGTTCTTCGGACGAGGGACCGAGACCGCTCTCAGTATACAGCCTGGAATATGAAATTGGCCTTAGATGAATGATAACACGGGGCAACGACAGAGCACCTATTCTCTTCTAAATCCTAAGGGAAAAAAATACTGGTGTGCGGTGCTTCAAGCCAGGCTTTATAGGGCAACACTTAAGTGATTAATTAGTTCAATTACTGCTTGTTAACCTGTCACTCCTAGTTGTACCTAGGGGAAGTATTCCAATGGTGTGCTGCCATAGGATGATCAGGAAAGGGCAAATGGTGCCTCACCACCCCAGGAAAAATTCAATCTCTAGTTCTGAGCTGATGCAAGACACCTAATTGAAATGAGACAAATAACACGATTGTGCAATCCTTTTTTGGAGTTGAATTATAGGACATATTATCTTCATTCTGCAGGTCAAGTATAATTCCATTTTTCCTTTTTTAACTTGCTTTACAGTGCCATTTCCTGAGAACAATAATTTTTTTTATTTTTCAGTCTATGTACCTGATTGAGAGCTTGTTTTTTGCGGACTGAAGTGTGGTTTTTATTGATACCATTTTCAGATACCTGTGGCTCTATATTCACTTTTTATTCCAGCTTTCGAGGAGGTAAATTGACAAAAAACCAACAACAAAAATGCAATTTTGTCACCATACGGGATATATAAGGTTAAATATTAAAATATTTGTATTTTAAAGATGCAGTGATACCAATTACATTTAATTTTTTCCTTTTTTCCTTTTTTATTTGTAAAATGGGGAAAGAGAGATTGTTTTAAACTTTTAATTTTTTTTTTTACTTATAATTTTATTCCCCCTAAGCACTTGACCATTAGGAGGTACAAACACTTGTACACGCTTCTGTACTATTAATTTGTTACAGAATAGTATACTACTACAGCCTTCCTGCTGTTCCCTGCAGGCGTGTAATAGTGGCAATGAGATTGCAAGCCTGGGAGCTGTTATTAAGTCCCAACTGCTGTGAGTGCAGGTTGGAAACCCACAGTAGCGAGGAAGACATTTGGAAGGTGGTAGTGGGCACTCCCTCATGTAACTGCTAAGATGCTGCAATTGCATTAATCATAGACTTTCAGTAGTTAAATGGCCAAGTTCGGAGTTATTTTTTGGGGAGCAGTTTCAGTATACATATAAATTACTGTTTAATGTTAAAACTTTTTTTTTGCGGTGTAAACCTAAACAAATTAATATTTCTGCATTTGTTTTTTTTTCAAATAATTCAATTCAATAATTTTTTACAAATTTTCATTCACATTTTACACTAAATAACATGTTAAATTAATTGTACAGGTTATAACCTAATATGTGTAGTGTTTTTTGTGTGTAATGTGTGCATAATAATTGTTTTTATTTAATATTTATTTTTATTTTATTATTTATTTTATTTTTACCCCCACACTTTATGTTTTTAACGCTTGTTTTAAATCCAGTTATGGGGGGGGCGTGGCCTGGACGCTGATGGAGTCAGACGTGCTTCACATCAGCTCCTGCTAACCAACAGAGAATCCTAAGCCATCGGAGATATTACAGCTCTTTTCAGAGCTATATCCAAAGGCATATCTACTACCAAGGACCTATCCTATCCTGGGTCTCTGAAACAACACCCGGAGAGATTCTCAAGACCATAAATCTGGTCCTGCTGTCGGGCTCCCCCCGGCCTCGCGCGGCCTCCAAGCCGCCTGGAGAGGGCTCCAAGTGGACTTTCACCAGAGTGGCAGATCTGCCGCAGCGCTGCAGCAAAATCCCTCCAGCTGCCTTTCGGCCAGCGTGAAACGTCTCCCCGGTGACAGAGCTGCCCTCCCGGACCGGCCCCGAGATTGGAGCCGCTTGGCGGGCGCTGGCAGTTGCTCCTGGCGCCATCTTGGCCCGTGTGTGTGCAGGCGCACGCCAAGAGACGAGCAGAGGAGAATCTGGGACCTACCGCTTTCTCTCTTGGCTCACCGGACCACTCCGGACCCCTCCGCAACAGACAGCTGATCGCCCGCGGTGCTGGGGTTGAGGAGCAGCGGAACGGATACGACTCGGGCCCGCTGAAGGACCGGGGTTAACCTCGCGGCGCGGAAGCCTATTCCTGTCTACAGCAGCATCCAGGTACTGGTCCTGATATAGGGGCCCTGCGCCTCCTTACATCACTCGGTCGGCGAGAGCATTCTAACCCGGGACCCGGCATAGCACTCCGTCCCACTGGCACACTCCTCAAGCTGCAGAAGGAGAATTCCTCCTCAACACAGACCTCCTCGGTGAACGGAAAGGACCCCAGAGAGCGACGACTGGACCCCAGCTGTTTCTCCCTACCCTCCTCAAAAGCGTGAGTAACTGAGAGGGTTAACGTGGGTATCAACGGTCCAGAGTGCCCTGTGGGAGAAATCAGGCAAATGGAGACTTTGATTAGGCCATACTTCCACACCTGATTGTTCTCGCCGCTTTGAGGGAGTAAAAAGGCCATTGACTTTTCCTGAGACATCAACAAGTTGTTTCGGCGGGCTTTCAGAAGAACCCCAGGCGCCATCTTAGGCCCCCTCACTATCTCACAATCAGGTGCAATCACGGTGGCTTCAGCTGGAGGACCTCAGATCTTTTGATTGTACTGGAAGAAGTGGACATAAATTCAAAACCCTTGTGCATTGCAAGACCGTATAACCTGATTCAGCTTCCTTCCATTACTCACTACGCTTTAGCAGTTTGGGTCTCTGACACCTTCTGCAGGTTGCCCCTCCTCCTCCCCCTCTTCGGACCCTGACACATCTGAGAGTCGCTAGAAAACCAGCGTGCACAAGCCGTATAGAGCAGCTAAAGACTCACTCTGCTGGCCTGAAAGACTAATCAGGCTCACATAACCATAAACTGGTATACATTTATATGTTGATTATTTTGCAAAGAAATTCTTTTTCTCTCCTACTTCCCTGAGATAGGCCAGGGAGCTGGTCCCAGTGGCATTGGGGTAGTTGATCGCCTGAGGGGCCACTAATTGACCTGGGGCTCACCAGGCGATCCCAGCTCCTCTGCCCTGGGACTTGTTGCCCTGCCCGCTAAGACCAGCAGAGCATACTGGTACTCTATACGTAGAATTCATATACCTCTGGTTGCAGACTATAAATCCAATATCAATTTGACTGTTATCTATAATATTCTGATAAGCGATCTTAATGTAAAATGTGATGTGTATATGGTCTAGCTACAACAGCTATTCTACAAAAGCCAATTAGTTTTAAAAGGAAATATTTTCCTTACATCTCACTACGGTCTTATATACACTCCCCGGCCCACTTTATTAGGTAATGTCAACTGCCGTTAAACTTAATTTTTTAATTGCCAATACATGGGCGGAAACAGTCATTTAGGTTAGACATGGTCAAGAAAATTCCCCTGCAGTTAAAAAACCGAGCATCAGTAGGGGGAAAAAAGGTGATTTGGTGCCTTTGAACGTGGCATGGTTGTTGGTCCCGGAAGGGCTGGTTGAGTATTTCAGAAACTTGATCCCGGGTTTTTCCGCACAACCATCTCTAGGGTTTCAGAGAATGGTCCGAAAAGAAAAAAAAACCCGTGAGCGGCGCCCCTGTGGGCGGAAATGCCTTGTTGATGCAGAGGTAAAAGGGGAAAATGGGCGATGGTTCGAGCTGTAGAAGGCAACAGGACTCAAATAGCCCCGTTACAACAAGGTAGGCGAAGAGATCTCTGAATGAAGTACGGCGAACTTTGAGGCGAGGGGGTACAGACAGAAAACCACCCCGGGTTGCCACTCTTTCACTAAGAACGAACTGGGCTCCAATTTGCCCAACTCATCGAAATTGGACAGTGAAGTTGGACCAAAGCGCTTAGAGCTGAAAGACTCATTCTGCTGGCGACATTCGGATGGTAGGGTCATGATTTGGCTGTCAACAAATGAAAGCATGGATCCATCCTGCCTTTGAGTAACGGTTCAGGGCTGGTTGGTGGTTTTGGGGTCATTGATGCTGGGGAATTATTTTCTTGGACCTTTTGGGCCCGATTGGGGTACACTATTAGAGCACATACTGTTGCAACTAACCTTTTTTGTTGAATCTAATACTGATAACGAAGAAATTTGAGGGGGTATCTGAAAGGGCAAAAGCAGGTCCAAACACCAGTTTTACGTACATTCTTCCTAATTTATAATGGCCTACTGTTAGTTCAGTATATTTTCTGTGAGAAGTGTCTCTAAAGGTAAATACTATTGCTCATCTGTGACATCTTTCCTACATTGGCACTCACTGTCAACATACACTCGGATTTGAATATAACTGCTGTATCTATACATCACCATCTAGTGGCGAACAAGAGGCATTGCACTCCACCTCTATTCTATAATACCCACTTACCGGTTGGTGCTTTCTTGGAGCCAGGTGAAGGTCTGCCACTATAGATTTACAAAGTCCTGCTCCTTGGCGTCCAGGTCACTCTCACACACAATCTCACACACCATGTCTTAAATTACTAATCTACCATGCCCTCGGGCTAGCAACAACCACCCCATTCTGTCATAGGCGACGCAGTGTGATCACTCCATTTGGGAAATTCAAATAGCCACTCTCTATCTAGATACTCATACAATCCAACAAACAAATCTTGTTCTCACCCAATGGGTCCTTCTAAAAAACAAAAAGAGAGAGACAAATCCTTAAGTCTAACAACCTTCTTTACTCAAGGAAACCCAAAAAAGAGTTTGGGGGCGGACGGGGTGGTGACTAGACAGTCTTTGGCAAGGACCACGTCTCATACAGAGTCCATCCAATCAGAATCCTCTTGCTCATCTCCACAATCTTCAAATTCAGAGCGTCCCTTCGAATACAACACAAGCTCTTCTAAGACTTCCTCTTCACTTAAGAGAAGCGGTTCTAGACCTAACCCCCCAGCTACCACTCTGAACGACACCGACTCACTACCCTCCATCCCAATCCAGAACTCTAGTAATAGCAGTCCAGTTAAACAAAAAGCGAAAATGTCAGATATCCCACCAGAATCCGGCATACTTCATGTCCCATCAGAAGCTCCCATACCACATCCTCCTGATGTACTAGACTCATTTCAAGTAACGGATCAAGAAATGTCCCCCACTCTCATGAAAGAAATGATGCTAGCCCTCCGAACTTCCATACAAGGATCTCTACAAACCTCTATCTCCACCTTGAAAGTCACTGTAGATGAGTTAGGAGACAGAGTCAATCACGTGGAAACTAAAATGGAGGAATTTTCACAGGCCCACAATGACCTGGTGGATGCCCACAATAGTGTCGAGGAGGACTTGGATAGAATTAAGGGGAAACTGGCTGATCTGGAGGACAGGAGTAGAAGGAATAATCTTAAATTCAGAGGAATTCCGGACTCGGTTCCGAACTCGGACCTCCAACACTACCTCCAAAGTCTGATCAAAACTCTCCTCCCGAATTGCTCCAAGCATGATCTCATTATTGACAGGGCCCACCGGTTACCTAAACCCAGATCAATTCCAGATGCTGTTCCCAGTGACGTACTGGCTAGAATCCACTTCTACCACACAAAAGATCACATTCTACAAGCAACTAGACAGCTCAGCCAACTTCCAACTCCATATTCCTCAATCAAGATTTTCGCCGACCTCTCACAACAAACTCTGTCCGCAAGAAGAAGGTTCGCTCCAATTCCATATCGCTGGGGATTCCCAACAAAACTAATAATAAGAAGAGAAGGTCAAACCCATATTCTTGCATCTCCGGAGGAGGGGAAAAAGTTGCTCACCAAGTGGAACCTGCCGCTTCTAGATACCCCCGCAATGCCGGCTGCCCCGTCCGTCTCCAAACTTCCCAGGGAGTGGTCAACGGTGGGTACATGATTCAGACATTCTCTATTAGTGTCTACCATGCCCGCACAGGGCACTGATACCTCAGTTAATTGAGATCCTTTTTTTTCATCACCGATCTCAATGTCCTTTTTAGGCAAATCCGCCGCCCCCGGAATTTGCGCAGTTCTCAACTGCCTACTTATGGTTCTTGTATATGTATCTCAGTTTGTATTCCCTTCTCCTTCCCTTCACCCACTCTCCCCTGGTCGCATCGGCGTCTTTATAAAGCATTTTCTGCTCCCCCATATTTCTCATCAATACAATGTCTTTACTAAGATATTAAGCTTGCTTATTCCCCAAACATGGAGTTGAAAATTACAACTATGAATGTTAGAGGACTTAATAGTCCATTTAAGCGGTCCATGCTATGGAAAGAGGTCTCTAAACTCCAAACAGAAGTTTTGTGTGTTCAAGAAACACACCTTCTTCCTTCCGATACACATAGACTCCGGCATAAACAATATCCCCATATTATTTTCTCCTGTATGGATAAAAAAAAAGCCGGCGTGGCTATCGCAATTAAAGATACAGTTGCTTTTCACCTAATTTCCCAAACCATCGACCCCGGAGGCAGATATATAATTCTAGTTTGTGAACTGAACAATGTAAAATACACCATTACCAATATATACGCCCCTAACTCCAATCAGCTCAGATTTATAAATAAAACAACTAAAAAAGCGAAAAAGATCTCCCAAGGCACGGCAATTTTTTGTGGAGATTTCAATCTGGTTTCTGACCCCTTGGTGGACTCTTCTTTACGACCCCGTCCGTCCGCAGAGGCATGTCCTCTTGGATAAGACAATCTTCCCTCTACGACGTATGGAGATGCATCCATGCTACAGAAAAAGACTACACTTACTATTCAACCAGACATCAAACTTATTCTAGAATAGATATGTTTCTGGTAGATGGATGGACCCTACAGACTATAGAGAAATGTGAAATTGGTATGATATCGTGGTCGGACCACACACCGATCACGATGTCTATCAAATCAGGACAATCGGGCCCCACCCCTTTCTCATGGCGAAACAACACCAGAATATTCTCTGATCCTATCCTCCAAAAAGAGATATTAAAACAACTTACTCAATATTTTTCCTTAAATCAACACTCAAGCACTAACCCATTTATATGGAACGAGCATAAAGCATATATCAGAGGTATTCTCATACAAATTTCCTCCAAAGTTAAAAAACAAAGAACCAGAAAATGGGTAGAATTAGTGAGCACCTTGAATTCACTAGAGGCTCAACAAAAACAAAACCCCTCCCACAAAACCCATCTAGACTTATACAAGGCAGACAAGCCCTTAGGGAACATCTCTTAGCTAACTTCGACAACCAAACCAAAAACATAAAAATAACCTATTATAAATCCTTAAACAAACCCTCTAGATTAATGGCAAATAGGGCAGCTCTATTACGGCACAAATCCACTATCCCTTACCTGATGTCCGCCGACAAATCGCATAAAATACTGCACCCACAAGCTATAGCTGACGCTTTCAGCGATTTCTATACTAAACTCTATAACCTAAAGGATGACTCCTCTCTACAGTCCCCGCAAACTGAGGATATCCAAACGTTTCTAGCTTCTCTTAAGCTCCCCTCTTTATCCTTGGACATGATTAATAAGCTCAATTCTCCATTTACATTGGCAGAAGTGGCACATACCATACGGTCTCTTCCAAGGGGAAAGGCACCAGGCCCGGATGGATTTTCCAACGAATACTTGCAAACCTTCTCCCCACTCTTAAATCCACACCTGGTCGACATATGCAATTCAGCCATGGCAACAGGCAACTTACCCCCGGAAATGCTACAAGCCACCATAATTGCGATCCCAAAACCGGGGAAAACACCTGATTCGCCAGCTAACTTTCGCCCTATCTCGCTACTCAACTCAGATACTAAGGTGTTTGCGAAACTGATAGCAAACCAATTAGTAGATATTTTACCAACACTGATCGCCGCAGACCAGGTGGGGTTTACCAAAGGGCGACAGGCTCCGGATGCCACCAGAAGATTAATTAATATCATACACCATATTGAAACCAATAAGTTACCTTCTCTGCTTCTATCTTTAGATGCAGAGAAGGCTTTCGATAGGATACACTGGAAATTCGCCTTCTCAGTGCTAGAGAAATTCGGATTCACAGGCCCTATCCTTCAAGCTATCCAACCTCTATATACCTCTCCCTCGGCCCGAGTCTTATCCAATAATATCCTCTCTAAACCCTTTCAAATAACAAACGGAACTCGCCAGGGATGCCCTCTCTCCCCCCTCTTGTTCGTTTTGCTAATGGAGCCCCTAGCAGAAGCAATTAGGTCAAATCTAGGCATATCGGGTATCGCAACTCCACATAAAGCACATGTTGTATCTCTCTTTGCAGACGACGTTATCCTAACACTTTCCAATCCTGCTCGATCTCTGCCCTCAGTCATGGAGGTTCTCACAACATTCGGTAAACTCTCTTACTATAAAATTAATACCTCAAAATCGATGGCCCTTGATTTCCATCTGAGCTCTTCAGAGATCCAAAAATTAAAAGCCTCCTTCCCCTTCCATTGGCAGACCCAGACACTGCCATACCTGGGTATAGTTCTCACTAAACAGTGTTCCAACCTGGCTAAAACCAATTTAATTCCTTTGCATGATTCTTTACGCAAAGAGATAGATAGAATCTCCAAAATAGATAACTCTTGGTTGGGACGAATCATCTTATATAAAAAGCTTATTCTCCCTAAAATACTATATTTTCTGAGGACCCTCCCTATTCCTATCCCAAACTCGGTGTTTGCTTTGTTTCAATCGCAGCTGAATAACTTTATTTGGCAATCAAAACACCCGCGTATAAAATCCTCTATTATGCACAAAAATGATCGGTTTGGAGCCATAGGACTTCCTTTACTAAAAGCCCATCACGTAGCGATTACCTTGGATCAGCTACAACACTGGTGGGCACCGACCAACAATAAACTTTGGACAACTATGGAGGCCAGTGCCCTAGCTAATTCTTCACTAAGGCATTTGTTGCTAAATCAATATTCCACCTTTCAACCTCAGGAGTCCTTCTCCCCACCGATCAAAGTATCCTTGATATACTGGGAGTTGTTGAAACCGTCTTCCTACCCTTCTTTTCCGTTTAGTGAGCTCCCGATACCGATTCAATCATTGTACATTAATCTCCCGCATATCAAATTTTCCAACTGGGAACAGAGGGGTTTAATAACCATACAGGACCTGTTTGAGGACAAAACGATCGCTTCTTTCTCCTCTCTCAAATCTAAATATAATCTGCCATCTACGGACCTCTTCCAATACCAACAAACTGCTCACTTCTTAAAACAGAATAATTTGCATACCCACAGAATCCTAACACCTATCCTTTCCATCCTAAACAAAAAGCTTGCTAAAACTCAAAAAGGCACTAAGACAATTTATAATATAATAACTAACAATATGACTTTTACAAAGACCGACAATATTGTCAAGTGGGAAAGAGACTTGGGTAGCACATTTACAGATCAGCAATGGATGGCGGCGTTGCATTGGGCCCATAGGTCCTCTGCGTCAACCAGTTTCAAGGAACAATACCAAAAAATTTTGACCCGTTGGTATTATACGCCCCTCAGACTTTCCATTATCTATCCCCAGCTCTCTCCGCTATGTTGGAGAGGATGTGGCTCCCAAGGCTCTATTCTGCACATTTTTTGGAACTGCCCGGAACTGACACTATTTTGGAGAGACATCCTATCCTTGTCATCTAAGTTCGCTCAGGTCCCTTGCCCCAAAACATATCATTAATGTTCCATTTTTAAATAGAACAATAGTATACCATATACTACATGCAGCAAAACTATAACTAGACGGTGGAAAATGGTTAGCTCCTAGACGCTGATGCGACCAGTCCCTCCCCCTCCCCCACTTTTCCGTCCCACCCCAGTTCCATTCCCTCCTTCCCTTTTCAGTTACACTCTGTTGCACACATGTTTGCAGATTGTCCGTTTGTTACAGAGGAATGAGATATTATTGAATGGTTACCCTCTTACAGCTATGCATATACTTTCTACCAGCATTTTGTCTTCTGCGGAGCGGTGTCTGCTCTTGTTCTTGATGTAGACCATCAATGTACACACCCGCTAATACCAGCTATATGATATTATGAGCTATCTAGGCTATAACTCAAATCTATCAACACACACCAGAGATGGATTGTTATCAGATTAATACCATTCACTGTTATCTTAAGAAGAAGAAGTATTGCAACCTATGTACTTACAAATACTGTTGAGTTACCATGTCATAAATGTCTTAACATTGCCTGCAAAATGTATATGTATCAATGAATGTCATTTCTCTTGTTACCGATATATTCTATTTGTTGAAAAACTCAATAAAATCTATTGGAAAAAAAAAAAATCCAGTTATGGACTATTTCTACACTATGCTCCTGTATGCTAATACATTATACACTGTGTTACTATGACACAGGCTGCTGTCAGGACAATGCTCAACATGCCCTGACAGCAACTTACTATACAGATAGTACTTAATACAATAAATATATGGTGTATAGTAGGAGAAGTGGTGCATGGAATTTTTCATCCGAGATGTCCCGTCTCTATTCACAGCCCTGGAAGAAGCTGTGAAGAGCAAAGCCCTGAGCTGGGGGTGGATCTTGTGGCTGCCAAGAGATGTTTTATATCTGCTTTTATCCCTGTATTCTAGTGAGTATAATAAAAAGTGTGTTGTTTAATATTAGGAAGTCCTGCACTTTTTCTTTCTTCCATTTATAGGCACATATTAGTGGTAAAAAATAAAGACATATGCTGTATTCCTAGGGAATTCTAAAATGACGATTACTTGCTTAAACAGGTGATTTGTAAACTGGTGTTTTAGCCTAAGGAAAAGACTTTATTCTCTTTCTATACAGACAGACCTGGGCTACTCTAGGGCCAATTTGAATAGACATTTACAAGCTCCATCTAGCACTGGGAATCCAATGGGAAAGTGGAATCCTCTTTGATCATGTCCGACCATGGCGATCAACGGGTGAAATGGTGGGAATTGGAGAAAGTCTCTGTTCTTGGTTGTGAACAAAGTCTGCTTGAGGAACTGAGATATTAAATGGGTTTTGCCAAGAAGTGATTTCCTTACCTAACAGACTGATACTCTCCTCTAAAGTCTTGAAAAAGGGGCCTTGTATTTCTGTGTTTTTAAAAAAACAAGTACCTCCTCTGTGATGTCATCGCTTCACCTTCCATGCACGCTCCTGAGGCTGATATTCAGTCTATGTAGTTGAGCAAACATGTTGTTTGGCTAAACCACATAAAATAACTATTGTGCACAAGCTATACAGGTTTTGTGTTCTCCCTCTTATCCGCTCAGGAGAAAAGATAAGATCCGAATAGGCAGCCTTCACTGACTATTGTAGGGGGGAGGGAGGAGGGTATGAGAGTCAGAATCTGCAGCAGTGAGCAACTGCTGCAGGGTGGAGGGGGGAGGAGCTGACCGATAATTACATTAAAACCAGTGGATTCTCTATACAGCAGACACAGGCTCTGACACAGAAACAGCTAGTGCACATGCTCATTAGCACTGCTCTGCTCTACCCCTCCCTTCAAAGCTCTTTCATGTGCCCTGCCATCAGATAAGAAGTGCAAACATTGCAAGCATGGCCAGAACAGCTCCTGGTCCTAGTTAATGTAAACAAACAGGAATCTAAAGGGGACTAAGCAAGGCTGTAGCTCTCACAGGTTACACTTTTTTTAGTCACATATATTTAGAAAAATTATTAAATACCCATTTTGGAGGATCCCACATCAACATTAGATCGTGGCAAAACCCTTTAACTACAGCTCCATTCCAAGTGCAGCTGTCGCGCTGGTAGCTGTAAATCCCCTCAGTAGGCAGCGACGTCTTTTGGCACAGCTACCAACAGAGAACATGAACCACCTGCTGTCAAAAGACAGTGGGCGATCGTTAAGGAGTTAACTGGCCCTATCAATCTTTAAAGGCCACAGCATTAACCCTTTAACCTTCCCATTTTTAAAATTTGACATGTCACTTTATGTGAGAATAACTTTTTGATACTTTTACCTATCCATGTGATTCAGAGATTGTTTTCTCATGACACATTGTGCTTTAAGTTAGTAAGAGATTTTGGCCAATACAGTCCTTGTTTATTTGTGAAAAATATCAAAATGTTATGAAAATTTTGAAAACATTTCAATTTTCAAAGGTCAAAAATTTTCTTCGCTTAAGACAGATAGTTATACCGCACAAAATAGTTTAGAACTTTCCTCTACCATATGTATACTGTATGTTGGAATCATTTTTAAATGTCTTTTTATTTTTTTACAACATTAAAGGGCTTAGAAATTTAGTAGTAATTTTTTCACATTTTCATATTGCTTTTTTTATTGTCAGTCTGACAGCCATAACTTTTTTATTTTTCTGTATGCAAAGCTATTCAAGGGCTTATTTTTTGCTGAATGAACTGATGTTTTCATTGGAACCATTTTGGGGATCATATGACACTTTGATTGCTTTCTATCAAGGTTTTCGGGTGGTGGGAGGAACAAAATACAGCCATCCTGGTAGTGTTTTTTACTTTTATTTTTTACTTTTATTTTTTACAGTGATCACCGTCTGATATAAATAACATGCTAACTGTACTCAGCCAGTTTATACGATCACAGCGATGCCCAATTTATATATTTTTTATGTTTTACTGCTTTTACACAATAAAATCACTTTTATTTATAAAAGAAAACACATTTTTGCATCACCATAGTCTGTGTACGGAGCTGTGTAGGGGCTTGTTTTTTGTGGGATGAGTTGACGGGACAAAAGTTTTTGATTGCTTTTAAATCCGTTTTTTGGGAGGCAGGGTGAGAAAAAACTGCAATTTAATTTTTTATTTGTAATAGCGCTCACCATATTCACGATGTAAATGAACTGTAATATATCAAAACTAGGCACATTATACGCCGGGCACGACACATTGCCTAAAAAGTATAATAGCAATGATATGCTGTGCGCCTCCATAACACAATGTACCTATTGAGGCACATTACATTCACTAGTAATTATATGTTATGCACCTCCATTGCACAATATGCCTCGATATGCGCATTACATGCACTACCAATGATACGCTATGTGCCGCCTATGTTTAGGCGCATTATATTTACTATGCAAGGTATACTTAATGCCAGATTTTTGAGAGGATCGTACTTTCTGGCGCACTTTACACTGATTTAATGCGCCTACAAATTGCTGCGGCGCCGTCAATTTTCGGACCTGTCGCCCTTAGTCGTTACGAGGCAATACCAAATATGGATCCTTTATTTTTTTTACCTTTTTGTGGGTGATTGATGTTTTTAAGGGGAAAAGGGCAGTGTACGCATTTTTATTTTCTTTTTTTGTGTTTCTGTTTTGCTTTTTTTTTCCCCTTTTTCCACTTTTTTTTTTTTTTTTTTTTTTACTTGTTCCCCATACAGGACTTAAAACATTGATCGTCAGATCACTGTTACAATACATAGCAGTACATAGTTGAATTGCTATTCATTGTAACAGTCACTCACTATGCCTCGCTGTGCCCTTAGGTCAGGGCAAAGCATTGTGATATCATACTCAACCCACAATCGCGCCACGGAGGGATACAGACAGAGGGAGCTCTTGACCATGGAATCTAAAGGGACAATCATGGGATGTAATATACAGCTGGTTCCATGCTCTGATTGTGAGCCTGAATGATCTTCTGGATGTACCAATACGTCCATTTGTGGGAACACCTTCCTGCACAAGACATATGGGTACGTCTAATGTCGGAAAGGGGTTAATTTATTAATACAACAACCAATTAAAGGGTCTTTCCCATCTCAGACATTTATGGCTTAGCAATAGAACAGAAAGGAGAATACTGCGCAGGGGCCAATTCTTAGGTTAGATACCTGTCAGATATTTATGGCATATCTTATCGATATGGCTTGAATGCCTAAAATGGATATACCCCTTTAAGCACAGTTAAAAAATTACTTACATTTCACAAACACACATTTACAATAAAATATAAATATTTTATGTACTGTAAGCAGCCAGCAGGTAAGTTACTGGGTAGAAGGTACACGCCTGTTGGGCCCCAAGTTCTGCCGCACGTATGCAACTGTATGCCCACTGGGCCCCTAAGTTACACAGCTACATCGCTAGGTCACAGGCAGCAGCTGAGGCAGAACAGCCGGGATCCTATGATCCTGGCTGTTCAGCCCTCTAGATGCTGTGACACAGGCGGTGTGATGTGATGATATCATTGTGTCGCCTGCTCGACTGCCTGTACCAGGCCACAAGCCTATGGCTAGGCTTATGGCCTAGTAGATGTCAAAAATGGCACCCCGGAGCAGGTGGCGTAATAACATCATATTACCCGCTCTAAACTCAAAAGGTGCTTAGTAGGGAAATGCGGAGATATATTATTATATATTTTTTAATAGCGGGCCCTGTATACCTACCTACCTACAGGAATGAGGCCTTATGTACCTGCCTAACTACTGTGTGATAGTATATACCTATCTACCTATTGGGGGAGGCAGTATACACCTAACTACTGAGGGACAGTATATACCTATCTACTTACTGGGGGAACCTATACACCTACCCACCTCTGGCTGTCATTAGCAAATCAGTTGATTTCCCTCAGTATTACAGGGAAACAGGTTTTACTTTCATTTTGTCAGGCACAAGTCACAATCTGGTAAGATTCCTTCTATGGGAGATACCAACGGTGCAGGAGGAGCTGAAGACATAACTGCTTGTACAGGGTTAATCTGAGTCTCACTGTACATACACTGTAGCAGGCACAGTATGCTGAGGACATACAGTATGTATGCTTTACTGAATACAGGCCTTTTTTGCACCTTCAACTTGCTATTATTATTATTATTATTATTATTATTTATTTTAAAGCGCCATTGATTCCAGGGCGCTGTACATGTCGAGTGGGTTACATACATTAATAGCGTCAAACGAGTACTAGTTGATAAGGGATTATGCACACATGTGGACGTACAGAGGGAGGAGGACCCTACCCGAGAGGGCTTACAATCTACAAGGAGGGGGAAAGAGACATGAGGTGAGGGGCAGACATGTATGTGGAGGAAGTAGTGACAAGATTAGTGAAGGTTATAGGCAAGGCTGAAGAGATGGGTTTTCAGGTTGCTTTTGAAGCTGGGGAAAGTGGAGGAGAGTCTGATGTGTTGGGGCGGGAGTTCCGAGTGTGGGTAAAGCACGGGAGAAGTCTTGGAGACGGTTGGTTTTGAGGAGCTGATAAGGGGAGAGCAGAGGAAAAGGTCCTGTGGGGAGCGGAGAGTGCATGGGGGAGAATATTTGGAAATTAGGGCAGAGATGTATGGAGGGGAAAAGGTCTTGGAGGCCTTGTAGGCATGGTTAGTAGCTTGAAATGAATTCGCTGGCAATGGGAAAACCAGTGAAGGGATTGCAGAGGGGAGAGGCAGAGGAGTAGCGAGGAGAGAGGTGGTTAAGACGGGCGCAGAGTTAAGGATGGATTGGAGGGGAGCGAGGGTGCTAGCTGGGAGGTCACTGAGAAGGATGTTGCAGTAGTCTAGCGGGAGATGACAAGGGCATGGACCAGCATTTTTGTAGTGTCATAGCCGAGGAATGAGCGGATGCGAGAGATGTTTTTCAGGTGGAGGCGGCAGGCAGAGGTGAGGGTTTGGATGTGACTGGTTACTGACCACCAGTGTGCTTTCAGTGGTGACCGGCAGTGCAGTGTTACCTCATGTTTTGGCCCCAGCCCAACTTCTCTTTGCTTATAGGCAAGTAGTGCTGTGATGATGTCAGCGCACCATTTGCATATCCGTTTGCGTTCCCCAAAACTGCTATTTGAACAGTTCATAGCACACGGTGGTGGACGGTAACCAAGTAGACGAGAGCAAGTTGAAAGTGAAAAACATGCATGTATTATGTAAAGCATACTGTACATATTTTTTAATAACATGCATTTTGAAAATTGCTGTTTTAGTGAGTACTTCTATTTCTCAGGACAGAACAATTCTGAAGTATCTTTTTCTTGGACTATGAGTTGTGCAAGCACTTCACTAATACATGTAAGAGCATTACAGGACATATATTAACACACTGTATTGCAGAGAGGCGCTACTAGACCACCAATAAATGCATGCACCGCACTAATACATGTAAGAGCAGTACAGGACATATAGTAACGCACTGTATTGCAGAGAGGCGCTACTAGACCACCAATCACTGCATGCACTGCAGTAATACATGTGAGAGCAGTACAGGACATGTAGTACTACACTGTATTGTAGAGAAGTGCTACTAGACCACCAGACATTGCATGCACTGCACTAGTACATGTAAGAGTAGTAGAGGACATGTAGTACCACACTGTATTGTAGAGAGGCTCTACTAGATCACCAATCACTGCAGGCACTGCACTAATACATGTAAGTGTAGTACAGGACATATATTACCGCACAGTATTGTAGAGAGGCACTACTAGACCGCCAATCACTGCAGGCACTTCCTAATATATGTAAGAGCAGTGCAGGTCATATAGTACTACACTGTACTGTAGAGAGGTGCTAGAGAGGTGCTAGTAGATCACCAATCACTGCATGCACTTCACTAATACATGTAAGAGCAGTATAGGACATGTAGTTCCACACTATACTGTAGAGAGGCGCTACTAGACCACCAATCACTGAATGCACTTCACTAATACAGATGTTTTACAAATAAAATGTTAATAATAATTGGTTGAGTCTTCCATCAATCACATGAACTCCAGATCAGCAGTGTCTGGGTCATTGTAAAGTGAGTGTGGTTTCAAGATACAATGGGGCAGAATTCTGGCTCAATTTGCGCCAAAAATAATGTCTTACAAGCTTTTTGCCACATTTACTATGTGTTTTAGCCAGTTTCAGACGCTTCTGCTACTCGTCCGAGAAAGGGGCGTGGTTTCACGAGGAAAGGAGGCGTGGTTTAAATGCACCAAAAATGAGTTTTGGTGCAGTTTCTGCCATAAAAGTAAGTCAACTTAAAGATGGTACAAAGTTAGACTAGACAGTTCTTACCTGCACCAGATTTATCAACACTATGATAAATTTGGCGCATTGTAAGACTGTCTAGTCTGACTTTACGTTGTCTAACAGTTAGACACTATTGATAAATCTGCCCCATTGTTCCAGCAAAGACTATTGTATGGTGAACATATTGTATATTGAGCCCATTGTAACTTGAGGGAGTGTTGTATTTGATGGTGGGTTTGGACAAGCCATGCAGCATATAGTTTTCCACTAGATGGTGGTAATGTACAGCACAGTGTTTTAGTGCTGAGGATGCAAATCCCCATGACGTCTTCAGCTCTGGCACATCACGTGCTCTTGTTCCCCTCTTGATGCCTGCAGCAGTAGCAAAAGCAGCTGGAGGATGAGGGATGCGCATGGAGACAAAGTAACAGGGATGTATCTTCTCCCTGAGTAACCGGTACTCTACACAGTAAGTATATTATGCTCTGCTTTACAGCTATGTATCTTTTTTGGTTCTTATTTTAGCTCTGATTTATGTACTTCTTATGTTGAGGGTTTTGCTTGAGATCTTTGCCCCTGTTTATCAAGTGGACAAAATGTAAATGGAAAAATGAGCATTTATAGCTTGCAAAGCAATGACTATGTAGTTGTCTAAGAGAACACGGGCATCAGGTATGAACTGTGAATATAACAGATATGCAGTTAATGTAATGGTTGGAACAATGTTGCGCTGCAATGGAGTGCGGTGACAGTGGTCAATAGGATGTAATTGTTTGCCTTAGTTGTTGTATATAGTATTATTCTCTATTCTTCCATGTTAAAGTTAGTTCATTGTTGATATCAGTGACCTTCTGCATTTTCAGTGATTTGTAAAGTCTTATGTGTGTCAGCAAATAGACGGTCATAGTCATGTACAACTGCAGAGTTCTTTCACTGGTACAATATATCATCAGAAATTTCAGCATGTATGGTCACTCCGTGCTAATGCTAGATGGAGCATTATTCTATCTTATGGTTACAGTAAGTTGTTACTTGATTGTTTTTTCTTTTTTTAAATCTGACTTATAGAGGACCTGTAGTCTCTCATTTTATGTCTAGTTTAGTAAATCTTTGTGTTCCCTGAGAAATAACAATTCTGGAGCATCTTCTCCTACAACTCCATGTTGTGTTGTTACTCTGTTATTCCTTCTAGAAATGTATTACTGAATCTGTCAGATGGGTGTGGCCCTTCAGGTTTCAGAGGGATGTGTCCCTGCACATACTGACTGTGCTGATTGGACAATGTCACACTGTGCAGGGATACACCTCTAATTGGTTACACCCAGTTGACAGATTTAGTAACAGCACAACAGTAACAGCACGACAAAGAGTTATAAGGGATGATGCTCCAGAATTGTTATTTTATAGGGAACATTGTTTACTAAAATAGACATATCAGGTTCTTGTTAAAGGGAGTCCACTTTTATTTTAAGATACAGGTTAAGTTCTGCCGAAATCTCCCACATGACATTAAAAATTTGCTCAGTTGATCATCATGTGCTCATAGGCACCATACTACAAATAGAGACAAGCAGATCTTTAAAATGTAGGACCACATGTATGAACCTGTTTTGGTCTAAAATTCACTTTTTTGCCCATAGGTTACTATGGGCAAAAGAGTGAGTTTTAGACCTAAACAGTTTCATACATGTGGCCCTTAGTTTTGTCTGTGTATTGTCAAATCACACGACCAACAAATCCAAATAATACATAAGGATTTTGGTGGTTTTTCCATCTAGGTGTTTAAGGATTATGTCTGTCTTTTAGATTAACTTACATAGACAGTTAAAGGGTCTGTCTCACCATGCTGTTTCGCAGACCCACAGACAGCTTCAGAAGCACACTTCATGGTTAGGCTGTGAGTGGGTCTACAGCAGTGATTGACTATAAGCTCTGCTATATAGCTAAGCCTGTTACAGTGACATGACTTCTTGAGATTTATAAACTGTAGAGCATAAAACTACAGAGCTTTAAAGGGTTAAAACTTGTCATTAACTTAGATAAACAAGATTCTGTTTTACTAATAAGTCTCAGCAGGGAGTGACTCACCATATTTAAGGCCCGTTCTACACAGCATGGTTAAAATACCATTCGAAATCCGACGGTATTTTAACTTCGCTGCACCATGGTTTTTGGTGTGGGTTTGGACTAAAAACTGTTGTTGGTTTTCGGATTTCCCGCCTGCCCAAACTTGTGTACACTAGCAGGAGATAAAATCTCCTTTATCTCCTAAAAAAAATCAGAACAGCAATGTATTTGGTAATAGTTTAATTTACCTTTCCCTACATGTTTAAAGCTAATTAATGTGGTAAGAAAACCCCCTTAAGTAACTTTGTCAGTACATCATATACTAATCCCTGTGCTAAGACTGAGATAAAGTCTGTAGTATATTCCAGATCTGTATTACCATTCTGATGGATGTTCTTAGAAACAGTCAACAAGCTTGCCAAGAAACATACCCTGAACATCTTATCTGAGCTCCTATAATGAAGACAAAGGGGGACATGTATGAAAACTGTCTAGTTCTAAGACCTTCTTTGTTGCCCATAGCAACCAGAGCTCACGTTTAATTTCATACAGTGCTCTGGAAAAATGGAAGGGAAGCTCTGATTGGTTGCTATGGGCAACAAAGAAACTTTTAGAACTAGACAGTTTTCATTCATGTCCCCAAAGAGTGTTTTCTACATTAGATTACAGGGATGTCAACCCACCACTTTATGGAGGCTTTAGACATAGCCCTTGACTCCATCTAACCACCACACATTACATTCAATGTCCTGTGTCCCACACTTTTAGTGGTGAGGTAGCTGCACTAGTTTGGTCACTCTGCATCATGGTGAATAGATCATATGGAAAAAGAAGAATGTAAGAATGTCAAATTAGAAACTTTGTAAAATACTACGGAAAAAGCTAAATCTCTCTTTTATACACCTTCCCGGACTGCTTATCTGTGAACACAGTCAGATCACCTTCACTGAGAGCTCACGTTACAGCTGCTCACTAGGGTCTATGAACAGGGAAGGAGCAGAAGGAGAAAGTAAGAGACTCTCACACAGCAAAGCAGCAGCATGGAGGACATCAGACTGTAATAAGAAGTAGTGTAGCTGTGAGTCAAGCAGTGAGATGACAAAAAACATGGCACCCTCTGTGTGCATTCCTCCCCTCTCAATACACTTTTGTGGGCAGCTGCAACCTAAGCTGTTAGTAAAGCGGAGGTCCCAGGGGATATATTTAAGTGATTTATGACTGAGGGAACAGATAAGAAAGCAGGATATTTGGAAGAAAAAAAGATGGCAGCTGTTATCAGTGGCGCCGCAGCCCACAGGCCGAGCTCCAGATACACTTGTGCCCCCTGCTCCAGGGACGAGTGGCACTGCGATCCACTTACTTAGCCACGCTTCTGCTTCCACGCTTCCCCCTGCTGGCCGGTGCGTGCATCCCCATTCCTTAGGGTACGTGCGCGCCGACTGTCTCAGATTTAAAGGGCCAGCGCGCCGGTAATTGGTTGATTGCCGGCCGCTGACCCTATATAACTGCTACACCTCCAGTACTTCTCCACCGGATCTTTAGTACCATTTGTCTTTAGAGAAAGCTATTCTTGAAGTGCGTTCCTGTCTTGCTGTGTTACTGACCCTTTGCTACGTTTCTCGACTACGAATCTTCGCCGCCTGTCCTGAACTTCCTGCCTGTCTGTCCCCGACTACAAGTTTGCTATACGTCCTTGTACCTCGCTGCACCTTGGCTGCCTCCACAAGCAAATCACGTCAGGGGTTGCGACCTGGTGGAATCCCGCTGCAGGAAGTCCATACCGCTTTGCGGCAGGCTCTGGTGAATACTGGGACCCACTTAGACTCCACTCCCTGGCGTGGCCTGTACCACCGCTTACAGTAGTCCAATGGATCCACTACTCCTGCCGTTACAGCAGCATTTTTCTCTAATAAGATGCATTAGAAAAGCTTCTTATTTTTTGTCTATACTGTTGATTTATGGAACGTTGTTTTGCAATTGAAGGTATGCTTTAAATAAATTGGGGTCAAACCTTATTTTTAGGAGCTCTAATTTTGTGCCAGGCACTGCATGACAGGGCCACATGTTCTGCTGCTTAATCTTCTTTACTGCTGCATTCCTCTTCCTGGCCCATGTCTTACACATATAAGACACAGGCCAGTAAGCCAAGCGATGTAATGTCATTTGGCCTTTTATATAATTAATTATAAAGGTGTTTGAAGATGGATGTGCCCTTTATTAAGCTTTATTATAAGTACGATATAGCGGAAGAGGATATCAGAGGAGGTTATAGAGGAAGGATATCAGGTGGGGAAGAATAAAGCTGAGGCAAAGTAGGTAGTTACAATTTATGAATAAAAAAGCAACGTTCTACCTTTATAGGCTTCACTAATCAATGACTTTGTATATTAATCTGTATAAAAAAACTTTAGCAAATAGGGCGACCGGTGCACCATGAGGCAATTAAATGAATGCCTATCCAACATCTATTATGCTGAACTTTAGGGACTAATGTAGGGAAAGTATATTTTGAAACCACTGCCTTAGGCACCAAGAGACCTTGTCCTACCCCTAAAGTCAGCTTCTATTGGTGAGTTTTTAGATTTTAACATTTAAGTCATAAGTCTCGCAGGGTAGGTAATGTAATGTTGGGCATGCTTCACCTTTTTAGCTAAGGTTTTAAAGTCTCTTCAGTACATCTCTGAACATTATATTAAGTTCAAGGAATCCATAAAAAATATTGCTGCTTGGATCATTCTAAGATGACTGTGTGCAGAGGAACTGGTACTGATTGTCCTGCACATTATACAATTCACTGATAACAACCATCTGTACAAAAATATTTTCCAGCCTTTGTGATGTATTTTCCATTCGGTACACAAAATGTACGTTTTGTTACCATAGACACACAGACTTTCACTCAGAATACAAGCATTGCTTTTATCAGCTAAATTATTTATCCATCTATTCCAATGATTCAAGTAGATGTGGATAGACTGGGAGTTAGTTAATATTAACTCTTAAAGTTCAGCCTGTCAAACATTATTCAACCGGCATTCTTCTTAAAGGGGTTTTGCTATGAGTGGGGAACATGTCCGCCACTCGCAGCGCCGGCCGGAGAGCTGGCTGCGCTTGCGCAGTTACTCGCCGTTCTGTTCTAGAGGATGTCAAAGTACAGCCAGCCCTGCGTTCGGCTCTGTTCCGAACTCCCATAGAACAGAATGGAGAGTCATGCTCAAGCGCGACTGACTTTCCAGTCTGCACAGAGAGATTCGGGGGCCCGTTCCCAAGATAGATAGATGTGGGTCCCAGAGTTGGGACCTGCACCTATCAGACAATGATGGCATATCCTAATGATATGTTATCATTGTCTATGGTGGCAACACACCTTTAAGCCCATGGTTTGATAACAACATGGTAGATTTAAGGCAATCTGTCTTCTGCATAATGGCAGTAATAGTCTGCCACAAAATACCCTGTATGATGGAAGCCATGAATTAGTACTTAAATTAAGAATATCCAATATGGAGTCACTATTGGTCAGTGATACAAGTATATGCAGCTTCCCATTCCTGATGGTCAGTGTTATTGGTGGTGTCTTTAGCACAAATTTACTGTAGAGTGATTAATTGTATCATTAAAATATTGTGTATATCCTCCTCGTGTCACAAAAAGCTCTAACCTATTGAGAAACGGACTCCACAAGATCTTTGAGGGTGTCCTCTGGTCTCTGGTACTTAAAGGGGATGTATCACTTCCTTAGTTCGGCTGATTCACACTGTTCTCAGCTTCTCAACTCTGGAGATGCAAGGGCGTTTCTTCCCCTCCCAGCTGGGTGACATCATCCCCCCATTCACTGTGCATGCTGGCTCCCGAGACTCTCCCCCCTACCCTCTCTGCCTGAATCCACATGTCACTGTGTCTCTCCCTGCAGTCTTATTTCGTAAGAGCTGTATACATACCACAGGCTGCATTCAATCTAGACTGAGCAACTGAACTCTTCTCCTGTCACAGCTGGAGATGTGTTACAGCTTTCTACGAACAGCACAGATCACCCTTCTATGCAGGAGAGTTAGGCACCGGGACAAAACTGTTATGTTTTCTCATTGTAGAATCTGTTGCAGGCTGTTTCTGCTGGGTGTGGAGAGGGAAAATGCTACGGCCCCTAACTCTGAGTCAGGCAGGGATCGACACAAATTGTGCTATTTCCTGATTGTGTAAGCCCTTCAGTGTAATTCTGTTTCTTCTGCCTGTATAAAGTGAAAATGTGACGATCCCTTACTCTGAGTGACAGGACACAGCTCCTTGAATCGACCGGGGGCTGTACAGAATGTAAATGAGCTCTCAGGTAGTGAAATGCAAGGAGGAGGGATCCGGAGGGATTCGACCAGCACTGGATATCAGTGTAAACAAAAACACAAGATAAGGAATACTGTGAATACAAGACAGCTTTGCCAATGACATCCAATTGCAAAGATGCTTGTTTTCACTGTCCCCTTATTCTGAAGACCATTTAATGAAATGATAAAACCCCTTTAAACATTTGCAGTAAATGTACTGGACTTTTTATTGGCACATCCCATACTCGATTTGATCAACATCGTGAACTCTGTTATGATTCTTTAAACGCTTATGAAGATATTTTGCAGTGTGACGGGGCCTATTATTCTGCTGAAAGAGGTTACTGTTATTAGGGTATATTGTTACCATTGTACAGTAACAGTGTTAAGGTAGTTGGCACTTGTCAAACTAACATCCACATGAATGCCAGGACCCAAAGTTGCCCAGTAAAACATTGCCAAGAGTATCACACTACTTCTGCTAGCTTGTCGTCTTCCCATTGTGCACCCTGTTGAGGATGCACATTCACCTTACTAGCAACATACATTAGATCTGGACACCTTCTTTCAAAGCTCCATCATCCAATTCTGATGTTCAGTCTAGGCATTTTCACTCCGGTCTTACTGGTCATGACCCTTGAATGCCCATGACCCTGTCACAGGTTCACTGGTTGCCCCTGCCTTGGGCCACTTTTGGTAGGTACTTACTAACCATTGCATACAAAAAACATCTCAGAAGACCAGCCTTTTTGAAGATGCTCTCGCTTGCCTAGCCATCACAAGTTTGTCCTTGTCCAAGTCACTTAGATACTTACAGTGGCCAAGTTTTCCTACTGCTAAAACATCAATTTCAAGAACTGATTTTTTACTTGCTGCCTAATGCATCCCACCTCTTGATGGTGCCATTGTAAGAAACATCAATGTTATTCACCTTACTTGTCTAGGGTTTTAACGTTATGGCTGATCCTGTGCTTTCTGGCACCACTGGACTTCATTAGATCAGGATCTGGGGAATTGGGAATGAGATAATTAATATTATTAACTTAACCTGTTAAAGGTTCTAATGTGATGTTGGATCAGTGTACATTCTGCATCAAGTAGTATTTCCTTATTTCAAATTAATGGGGAGAGAGGTAAGTTGTGTTCCTTAGGGTGAGTTCACATGACGTATTAATAGCACACACTTTTGCGCATCGTTAACGCGTCCATTAGCGTCACTGAAAGTACATGCTTTCTTTCTACACGCAATGGCCCAAAGCATATTTCTGCCATGTGAACATACTCTTAGGATGACATGCATGATCTTTGGCACCCAGGCGCCATTTTTGTTGCGCGCATTTTTAGTGTAGAATGCGCCTGAATCTATGAACCTATTCTACTGCGGGTCATAGATTTAGCACTTTCTGGCTACAAAGCGACACTTCTGACTCAGGTAAACCACTTTCAAAGTGCTCTACCTGTTCCAGCAGTAATGAGCCTGGATTTGCCGTACTGAAGCTATAAATATGCAGCTTCTTACGGTTGTAGTGCGACACAACTCCAGCACGCCCCCCCTCCCCCATCTCAGGCACATTCTAAAGTGCTGCGGGCGCTCTGTAATGCGCCTAATACTGGAGTGCGTCTGATTAAAATATAGCGAACGGGGCTGTGCCAGTTTTTGGGCTGAAAAGACGCCAGACTTCTGGCACAGCCCCATATATACATGTCATCCTTAATGTCCATTGGGTTTGGGTGATGTGGGTAAGCTATGATCCCTGGTTTACTGAAAGAAGGTGACTAATTTATATTCCCCAATGTCACGCAAGGGGATGGGAGAGGGGGGCTTCTTTAATATACTTACTTGGATGGTAGTGGGTAGGTAATAATTCATGTCTACTGGCAGGGCACATCATAATCTCTCATAGTTGAAGAACAGGTGTGTAATCTTTTTTGGTGATTAGGAGTGAGATAGTTTGGACAGAGATAACACATGTTGGTGTTGTGTGTATGTATTATTCTTATACCATTGTGTCTGGAGGGTAAAGGTACGTGGTGCAGATAAGAGCTTTCAATGTTTCAGTGTCCAGTGGGTGGAATATTTGGTGTTGAACTAGAAATAAGAAAGACAACACTGTGCGTTTTAAAGTGCAAACATGTCTATTTCAGTCCTTTGATATCTGTTCTGTACACGGATTTAATAGATATAAGAGCGTGAGAGTCATCCCCACCCTTTCCAAACAGCCATCAAATATCACTGTGATAACATAAGGTTATTCAGACCCATAAGAATTCAGTCTTGTCACACAAAAGCTCAGTTTGGTTGGTGAGCACTGGGCAAAGTTTATATTATAGTGAATTTAAAGTGGTTATACAGGATTTGAAAAACAGCGCCTCACCTTTCTACAGGCAATGTGTGATACTGCAGCTCAACTCCATTCACTTCAATAATGCTGAACTACAGTTCAGAAAAAAAGGCATGGACAGGTACAACGCTGTTTGTGAAAGAACACAAGCATATTTTTCAAATTATGTACAACTGCCGTAACTATTACCACCCACAGACCATATGTTTAGATCCAGGTACCGTATAGTGCAAACGTTTTAGGCAGGTATGAAACAATACTGCAATGTACGAATGCTTTCAAAAATAGAAGTTCTTTTTTATCTATTCACAAAATGCAAAGTGAATTAACAAATGGATAAATCAAAATCAGTATTTGGTGAGATCACCATTTGCCTTCAGAACAGCATCAGTTCTTCTAAGTATATTTGCACACAGTTTTAGAAGGAACATGGCAGGGGGGTTGTTACCAACATTTTGGAGAAGTAACCGAACATCTTCTGGGGACATGGACTCATTCAGATCCTTCTGTGTCTTCATTAATCCCAATTAAAGTGAAATTGGTGGAACTCTATTTTTAATGGAAATACTTCATGAGTGAATTTACAAAAAACTTGATTTTTATGTTATCAGCTGTTAAAAAACATGATTAAAGATTTTTTCCTTAATCCCAGACAGACTTCATGATGTTGAGATCAGGGCTCTGTGGGGCCATATCATCACTCCTGGGACTTAATATTAATTTGAATTTGATTTCTTCTTTTGTTCATTCACTTTGCAAGTTCTTAATTAATAAAAAAAGAAACTATTAATAATTCTATTTGTGAAAACATTCTTACTTTGCAGCATTTTTTCCATACCAGCCTAAAGCTTTTGTACAGCATGTGATAACTGCTTGATAGTTAACCTAGGCATTTAGAGCACTGACAACAGTCCTGTATTGCTGTAAACCTCCTAATTACAAATAATTAAAAATGCCCAATTAATGGTGCATAGAGAAGTTATTTATGCTTCATTTATTCTTATGGATTTTTTCTGTTGAAATTTAACTATCGCACTATGCTACTTTACATTGTAGTGCGATGTAGGTAGCCACTCAACACATAGGTATGAAGGAAGACGCTTTGAAATGAATTTTCGAGTCTCATTTTCAGTGTATAATGCGCCTGAATGTATTAAAGTGTTTTTTTTTATAAATGGAGTTCAAAGTTCGACGCGCCTCGGCTGTGTGTTAGGCGCATTACGAAACTTAGGTGTATTATTAAAGGGGTTTTGCCACAATGTAATGTTGACCAAAATGGGTATTTAATCACTTTTCTAAATATATGTCATTAAAAAAAGTGAAGACTCTGAGAGCTACAGCATTTTTCAATCCCCTTTAGTTACCTGAAAGCTTGCATTAGACACGACCGAGGAGCTGACAGGCCGCGCTTGTGTGAAACACTTCTTATCTGATGACAGGGAAAATGAATGAGCTTTCAAGTGGCTGGGTAGAAAGAGCAGTGTATGAGCCTGTGTCTTGCTGTATAGAGAATCAACTGTTGTAAAGTTATTATTTGAGTTGTTTCGAGACGCTCCCTTATTCCTCACTCTCTGCTCACCCCCTCCCTCTCTCCCCTGCAGCCTTCATGACTCAGCATGATTTGTTTATATTCTACTCCCATGCTGATAAGGAGGTAAGTAACTCAGTCCTGGCAAAACCCCTTAAATGCGCCTAACATGTATAAAGGCTATAAATAGGCTGGAAATAAAAGAAAAGTCATTAGAATAGCATGTCAGTGAATAAAAACTATGGTACTCATCTTGCTATGGTACTCATCTTGCTGGCTCTTGCTGTATGTAGAATAAAGGGTGAGAGCTGCAACATCAGTGGGTTATTTAATGTAAAACTAGTTTTAGATTCTATTAAATGTACATGCATTTTGTAGGAGATATTTTTATATTTTTGGGATATTATATATTTTGATATTAATCTTATATGACAACATTTTTTATTAAATTTAAATAATTAAATTAATTAAATAATAATGAAATTTTATATAGTTTGATAATAATCAGAAATTACTTTGTATTATTGCACTGGAGTAAGTTCAGAAATAATGGACATTTTTTGCCCTAATAGCAAATCTAGCTTCACTTCGACTCCTCAGACTCAGGCAGACCACATTGAGATAGGTCTGCCTGTTCGAGCAGTAATGTGCCTAGTTTTGCCGAACCACATTCATATATGTGTCTAATATTATGAGTGTGGTGCAACACACCCCAGAACGCCCCCAGAACGAATGATTTTATTTATTTTCTTTAGGTCATTTGACTTCTTTCCTTCAACCATCCTTCTATCAAGCTAACTTGGCCACAGTTTCCCTAACTCTCTAAAAGCAGAATATTGCATTATGTAGCACCAAAGTGAACTCTTCTTGCTAATTTATTCTGCACTGAATCATGACAACATCTTAATAATATCTCAAGTATCTGGCAATGTCATATTTGTGAACAAAAGTTTGAGAGTGCTTAGCAACAGTGTCTAGTCAAGTCAGGAGGTTTGTAGAGCTTTAATTAGTGTGCAACAGTGTCATAGTCATAACCTTTGTTTTACTCCATCAACTGAGTAATGGAGACCAGTAGCTTTGTGGATATTTGATATACTGTATTCAGAATATGTTTTAGATATTTTTTACATCGATATTTCTCAAACATTTCAATTATGGAAAAACACAGACTGTAGTCACAAAGAATCTATTTGAGATCCTATTTTCGAGTTCTTACTCAATTGTATTCGTTTCTTGAGCAAAATAATAGACAATTGCATCAGCTATGGCCAGAAAGTGTTTTGTATCATTAACCTATTATCAAGACCTCCATTTACTGCTGTCTACAGTTTACAAGTATAGGTCTGTGAGTTCAACATTACTGTATTTTGCTACAGAGACAATCTATAACACCAACTATCAAAGATGAAATGTGTATTGATTTTTCTATATCAAATCCAGACAGATCATATGTTGCTTATAGTATCTTTGCAACATTTCAACATGTTGTAAGGCTTCTATAAAACTGGATGGCCGTGTAGTGGAAAGATAAAAAATCTCCAGCTGTTAATTAAATTCAGAAACCAGAAATAGTATTTTCTAGAATCTGTGGTAGTGTTAGTAGCTTCTAAGATAAGACAATCACCCATGATTGCAGCAATTAACTATACATATACATGGTAACTATACATACTACAATAATACAGGGCTATTGACCGACTATTAGTGGTCTTTGTAAACAGAGGTTATCCTATACAGATATTGTTGTATTTAAATTGTGTATCAAGATAGATGCAGCTTGTAAATTTACAAAATTGAAAAAAAAGAGATTCACAAGATATTTAAAGGGGTTGTTTCATCTCAAAGTTTCATAGGATGCATGAATGAAATAATGCTGCTTTGCTCTGTCACTTCCTGGTCAAGCTGTCTGTAATTAGCATATGAGCTCCATGTATTCAGACTCTGTTTATCAGTCTAGATTAGATAAATTACCTTCTCTGAGGTCCGAGAAGCTTCTGAGCTAATGTAAACAGTAGAGTAATTAGTCTTTTGTCTGAAAGATCAGATAACACACAAGCTCTCACACTGCTGGCTGCTGATGAAGTCACTCCTTGCTATCAGATAGAACAAACAGCAGGGGAGAAGGAGTACACAGGTTGGTCACTTGGGAAACCTGAGAGCCCTCAGAAGGTGATAAAATCACTTGTAGCTCCTTAACAAAAAAAGATGAACAAAGCAATATATATGGAAAGCGTCTTCATTTAGTGTTCCCTACATTTTGAAAGCTATTCTTTGTAGTGAGACAACCCCTTTAACTGAAAAGCATTATCAAGGGCCACCTGTTGTTTCCTTTGCACTTTACTGTGCAATCAAGTGGTAGCCAAACATGTGCTGTTGAGAAACTGTCTCTGCACTTAGCTGCGTCTCATACTGGATGCAGTAGTATACCTGGTGTCATGAGAAGAATGCCTCTGATGCTCTAGCATAGGGGTCTGCAACGTCGGCTCTCCAGCTGTTGGGAAACTCCATCTCCCATCATGAGTTGTAGTTTCCCAACAGTTGCAGACCCCTACTCTAGCATCTTCTAGCAAGTGCATTGGAAGTGTCCTCCTATGAAGTATAGACGACACAGCATTATTGCATTCACCGTGTCGGTGCTGGTCTACCTTCCCCTCAATGCAGTACATTATTTCGAACACACAATTGGTTTTCCTGGAACATTGTATCTTGGATCCACACTCACCATACAATGTCATAGACACTGTCGATCTGTAGCACATGTGACTGACTGGAAGATCCAACCAATTATCATGAACATTTTATTTGTAAAACCTCTGTACATCTAGTAGTGCCTCTCTACAGTACAGTGCAGTCCTACATGTCCTGTACTGCTCTTTACATGCACCAGGATGAGCGGCTCTTTTGGGCAGCAGGTGAAGGCCCCATTTCCCTTTTACTGGTACATTTTGATATCCTCAAACTAGAAATTGATTTCCAACTTCCAGCAGCTCTTTCTGACTATTATATGTAAGGACTTGCTTTATCTGGATTAGTTATCGTCTTTATTTTCTTTATTCTATATTTCGCATTATGTTGGGTGACATTTTGGGGAGTTTTAAACCAATTACCAGTTTTCCATCAAGTTATGATTTCATCATCTAATAATTTCAACATACAGTGGTTGTCCGTGAACTAATTAATACTATTATTATGTTGAGGGACAGTTGTCTTGCATGTGGCTTTTGGGGGTTAGGATCAAAAGTAGGACTGGCCTGAAAATACTGATAGTGGTAAGCAGCCTCATGTTGTTAAGTGCCACTACTCACCTGCAGCCCAGCCATGGAACATGTAAGGCTATGTTCACACGGCATAATTGCAGGATGTATTTCGCCCCACAATTACACCGTGTGCTCAGGAGCAGGGGCGGGGCGGCATTCATTATTCACGGCGCGTATTCGCCCCTAGTAGTTGAAATGTCACTTCTTCACTTCACAATACGGCGCGCAGGGAGAGGAGACGTAATCCATAGTTCTCTATGAGAACTGTGGATAACCGTAATAACTGGGCATATCTCGCCCCGTATAAAGCGCAGTACGATGCGAACTACGGGGCGAGATACGTCCCATTTTAACCCGTGTGAACATAGCCTTACTGTCTGGCTAATCAGGTATGCTGAAGAGGAGAAAAATATTGATTTAAACATTGTCTTAGAGGTTACTAGCATTCAAAGGAATAATTATGTGTATTAACTTATTTCTCATGCTAAGCCCTTTACTTAAAAACACCACCCTATGACTTTATAGTCAATATATGTAAAATCGAGCTTGCTTGTAATATATCTTAATTACCCTTTGGCTGGGCTCACTTATATTTCTGTTTGTGTTTACTCTATAAACGTATGTCTCTGTTAAAGGGGTTGTCTCACTACAAGGATTGTTTTTTATGTTAAAGATCTTGCAAAAACAAGATCATTTTGCAATGTGTCCATTAACAGTGTCCTCACTATATTTACTATTTTGCCATAGGCAAACTTAAACTCTATCAGTTCTCTATCTATAAAACACTAAAACGTAACTTTTATTATGTATAACACTTAACCTCTATACATACTATTTAAAAAGTGTTTTATAGATAGAGAACTGAGAGAGTTTAAGTTTGCCTTTGGCAAAATAGTAAATATAGTGATCAAAAGTCATTCTCTGTTCTCTTGTGAGATTCCCATTTTTTGGAGACTTATTAACAGTGTCCTACCTATTCCCAGATATCCCCTCTTGTATGGGCTGCATCATTTTCTCAGGTCGCTAAAGCTACAGACCTGTTCGAACTCTTCTGATAGGCTGCCAGCACTGGTTGCAATAGCTACAGACCTGGTGTCCTCAGCAGCTCGTCACTGCAGGCCAGTAGTAGCCAGTAAACACGGTAAGATGAATCGAGGGAGTAAGACAACCCCTTGGAATGCTCAGAGATCATTGTACTGAAGAGGCTTTGAAGGGAATGTATCACCTATATTTGTTGTCACTAATTAAAACCAGATACTGTTTTTATTTTCGGGTTTTAGATTTTTTATTCTATTTTGTGTATGTATTTATAGGGGCAGCCATCTTGCCTGAGTTGCTGATAACAGCATTGAAAGATATGCTTTACAACAGCTATATGGACATAGGTGCCTGTGAACAGGAGCTTACTCCTATTGCACGGCTGTCAAACTGCGGCCCTCCAGCTGTTGGGAAACTACAACTCCCATCATGCATTTGTATAATCTATAACAGTGGGCATGATGTGAGTTGTAGTTTCCCAACAGCTGGAGGGTCGTAGTTTGACACCCCTGTCCTATTGTGAATGGTAAATCCTGTGCTATCTACCTTCAGCTTTATAAGAGTGCGCTCCCGCAGTAAAGACAAAATACCGGTCAGATTTTCCAACTGGTATTTAGTCTTTTTTTGGCACGCAGACGGCTTTTGTCTGTGGTTTGTGGATTCAAGCCTGCCCCTCTTCACACCCACACGTCCATGTTTGCCCGAAAACCAGGCGGAAGAATGAACATGCTCTAAGTTTTCAGGAACGCTGGCGGTGTCAAAAACCATCCGGTGCAATGTCCGTACAGTATGGACTGCTGCACGGATTTTATATTTAAATCAATGTAAAAGGTTGACAGTCAATCGATATAATAATATCCTATCCTGCCTTCAGTGGACTCTCTGTGGGGATTATACCCCCTTTCGACTTCGTCTTTGTAAGACACTTGTTTTCCATTGAATCTTTCCTCACAACCAGACAAACTCTCTACTACACGCGAGATTGTTGTTTTTACTTTTCAGATACCGTTCGGTTCTAATTGAAATGATAATTTTTTCATTTGCTATTACTACCTGATAATACTTATGATATGCTTACTATTTAGTGGTACATGACTGAAGCTGTTCTATATTTAGATCTTTCAGCTTTGTAATATCAAATTTTTTTTCTGTAACGTATTTTCTATTATTCTAAATAAAAGTTTTCTTTGAATGAGAAAAAAAAAAAGGTTGACAGTCGGTTAAAGACGGTTTTCAAATCCGAAAACCGTTTGCAAAACAGACTGGAAACCATTGCCGTGGGGACAAGCCCTAACAAAAGTGTAATCTTATATTTGAAAAGTGAACTCTACAGAACACGTCAACCTAGCGGGAGGTTTGGTGGCCCGAGATAAAACTGCAAATGTTCAGGCTTTTTCTGCAAATCAGTTTTACTCCAGAAGGAAGAAAGCTAATTTCTACTTGCCAAACAAAGATGTGTTCAAAAGAGAGTCAGCCATCTGTAGACATCTGATTTGGGATTTTTGTGATTATGACATAGACAATTTATATAAAATTATCAAAAATTCTTAAAAAGATATGTTTAACATAAAACAATAGATATTTTCTGATGACACATTCCCTTTAAGGACTTTTCCTACCATGCTGTTTCACGGAACCACATGCAGCTTCAGACTCACACGTCCTGATCAGGCTATTAGGTGTTCTATAGCAGTGATTGGCATATAATTTTGGCTATTCCTAGCTGATCCTGTTACAGTGACATGATTACAGGAGGTTTATAAACTCTAGTGCACAAGGCTAGAGAGCTCTATAGGGTTAAAACTTGTTAGTAGCTTAGATATACAAGCTCCCGATCTGGAGATAACACAGCAGGTAGTGAGTCACCATGGTCGGACATGGAGCAATGTGAGTGGAGAGAGATGGTTGGTTACAAAACAAAGCAAAATCAGAAGAATATTGTATTTAGTAATAGTCTTTTTTTTATCTTTGCCTACATTGCAAATCATTGTGGTGAGAAAACACCTTTAAAGTCTGATAATCTCAAAAAACAATAGACTATGATTTTCTCTTGAGACCAGTGGTATTCTCTTTCAACCTTTGCATATGAGACTTTTAGTTAAATTGACAGCACTTTCTAATTTTTTCTGTGGGTTCTCTGTTTGATAATTGTCTGTAAATCAATGGAATTGTTATGCAAGTGTTGTTTTTGATACTTAATTAGCTTAAAGGTGCTTGGAGAGTCTAAAACTGTTTTTAAAAGGACACTACCATTAAAGGGTCTATTACATGGATTCTTACATTTTTTTACTGGGTGGTTGGTTGGTTCTATGTAATTTTTTGATGTTATGTGCATGACTTTGTCCCTGTGACTTCCCCTGAGAGTTCTGATAACACAGGAGTGAGAGGATCGCTTGACAGTTCTTCTTCCAGGTTGGTTATAGACTGAGAGCTTTAAATGTTATTAGCTGGAACCAATAAACCCCCTCCTTAGCACAGAAAAAATTACCCCATTATCCCATCACGTATTGCTCTTTTCATTGCCCTGTGGTGTAGGCTTATCATTGTCATTACCTACTATTTGTAATGAGATTGCATAAAGATAAGCAGCACCAAGAATAAAGTGAGGTTAGTCATCTCTGCCATTCAAGTGTTTTATCTTTCCACAATCACAGCTAGAAACGGACAAGATTTTATATGTAATTTTTAATTTCCAAAATGAAAAATACTGCTAAAAATTCTAAAAAAAAGGCTGTTTTCCAGCTGTTTTATTGGTCTTCACAAAAATGACTCTCTGTGACAGAATTTAAATGATATATGAGAATATAAATGTAGGTGGAGCTCCACTTTAAGATCAGCTAAACGGGGTTGGCAAGAAAGTATATATTACATACTTTGCTTTTCAAATAAGTACAGTTAGTCAAATAAGCTGGGCATCCCTCATAACATGTTCTAGCTCCTCTGTTGAATCAACTTGGATTGCTTTAATAGCAGATGGGGATCATTGTTCAGAGATGATAGTAGAAAAGCTGAATGAACAGATGCCTACACTGGGAAAGCCAGGAGTAGGCTCCATTTGCATACAAATAACAGATTATTCTGGTAAACAATGTAATGATAATTTTCAAGCAAAAGGTGGAGGTTTAACATTTATTTCTATGTTGTATACATAATTTAGTTTCATAGTTGACCCCTTTTTACACTTCAGATTTTATGCCACAGAATTGTTGAATATTATGAGTATATTCAGTACTGTAAAGAATATAATGGTGTTAGTCCTTTTAGGTGACTTTTAATATAGGCTGTCATGTGTGTACATGAGGAATCGTGTTTTTCACCATTCTATGACGTGTTTCTTAGCAGTTTTCCAGCCTGTATGTGAGTGGTAAGTAGCTGCTATCATGTCTCCCATATACTGCATACAAAGAAAAATGGAGATTCTGCTCCCCCTTTTTTTCATTTCTCACACATAACATGAGAACATTATACAGCAGTAATGACAGTGTAAATGTAGCACCAAGGTGAGGTGAAACAGTTACTAGAAACTGCAGCCATTTTCCTGCGTTTCACTTCCTGCAGTTTACTCCTCCTCCCCCTTCTCTCTCCATAGACTTCTATTGCCAACATGTAACTTGATTTCTCAGTGTCCTAATAAGTTATCTTGCCTCTTAATTGCCTCTCAGATTTTACAGTCAATCAGTCAACTGAGAGTAAGTGATCAGTGTAGGGGGGGAGACGGTAAGGAGAAGAATTGGTTGATAAATGGAGAAAGAGGCATTTTTTTTCTAATAACATATATGAAAATGTTTCTTTAAAAAGGAGTGCTGGCAGAAGTACTGTCAACACAGGCCTGATGATGCCGCTGCTAGTGCATCATACAGAACCAGTCACAATGTTCGTATTAGGTATATTGAAAAAATGCCCCCATATAGTGTCAACTATTGCCCCAAAAAGCATTAACCACTGGGTTGGTTTATGTTGCCAGCTACACTGTCTTCTGTCCTCAAGTGTCAGCCTCTTTATTTTCACCTCTACCACCTTTTTATTCAATAGTATAACCACTGAAGTCGTTAAATGTTTTTTTGTGGCCTCTTCTTAAAGGGATTGTCTCATCTCGAAGTTTCATAGGATGCATGAATGAAATAATACTGCTTTGCTCTGTCACTTCCTGGTCAAGCTGTCTGTAATTAGCATATGAGCTCTGTGTATTCCAACCTCTGCTAATTAGATAAATCTCATACTGTTAGGACCAGGGAAGCTTCTGAGTTAAAGTATACAATAGTAATTACTGTCTTTTGTCTGAAAGATCAGATAACAAACAAGCTCTCACTGTCTGCAGTTCTGTGCTGCCATGACCTGTGTGATGACATCACTCCCTGCTATCAGAAAGAACAAAGAGCAGGGGAGAAATAGCACACAGGTCGGTCACTTGGGAAACTAGAAAGCCCTCAGAAGGTGATAAAATTACTTGTAGTTCCTCAACAAAAAAAAATGAACAATGCAATATATTTGGAAAACGTCTTCATTTAGTGTTCCCTACATGTTGAAAGCTAATCTTTGCAGCGAGACAACCCTTTTAAGCACTCCAGTGCACAACCGACCGTTGTAATTATTTACATAGGCACAGTTGCCTGCTTGTCCTGGTACCAAAGCTGTGTAATTCTTTCAGAAGTTATCTGTTTTAGTTTTACTTGGATTGTTTTGATCAAAGATACATTTGCCATTTTGACATTGGCAGATAAAGCTGGCAACTTTCAGTGTGAATCCTACATCTGTTCAACTCCCGCTGAAGATTAAATTGTCTGTACTTGAAAGTGTCCTGTATAATCAAAGTATGAAACGGGAGGAAATCTTTCTCGCCTTTCAAATCAATTATATGGAATTAACAAATATGACTAACAGATAATGCAGAAGAAGAGGGTGTTATGTTAATGTTCGTAAAAGGTGAAGAAATCCAATGATTGTCTAATTTTCTTAAATTGATGCAGAAGCTGCAAGAAGACATGACATTATGAACTGTTTTCCACCTTCATATTTTATCTTGTACACACACCATCTATTTGCTTACAGCAATTAGTGTCCATGTTTTATTCAAGCTTTGATAGTTACCTATAAACCGGGCTGCCATTAGTAATTTTAGGGCCCCATACCCATTACCAGTTCCTATCTTGCACTAAATAAGTTTGTCCTTGTATTTTAAAAATTTGATCAGGGCATCTTTAAAGAAGTGCTGCCAATACTGCTCTGATGGTGCCCCTGGCTATTAGCAGCATAGTATTCTTAAAGGTCTTTTCTAACCACAATGATTAGCTTTTAACAGGTAGGTAAAGGTAAATGTAGACTATTACTAAATACTTTCCACCTCTCCCATTCTTTCTTTTATCTGATTGATCCAAGCTTGACCATGGCAAGTCACTCCCTGCTGAGTTTAATCTCTAGCAGTAGCCCCTTGTAGCCAGGTAGTTTCCCCCTGTAGCCAGGTAGTATCCCCCGGTACCCAGGTAGTTGCCCCCTGTAGCCAGGTAATTGCCCCTTGTAGTCAAGTAGTAGCCCCCTGTACCCAGGTAGTAGCCCCCTTTAGCCAGGTTGTTGCTTCCTGTAGCCAGGTAGTTTCCCCCTGTAGCCAGGTTATTTCCCCCTTTAGCCAGATTGTTGCCTCCTTGAGCCAGGTTATTGCCCCCTTTAGCCAGATTGTTGCCCCCTGTAGCCAGGTTATTGCGCCTTTAGCCAGATTGTTGCCCCCTGTAGCCAGGTTATTGCCCCCTGTAGCCATATTGAAGCCCCCTGTAGCCAAGTTATTGCCCCCTTTAGCCAGATTGTTGCCCCCTGTAGTCATGTTATCGCCCTCTTTAGCTAGGTAATATGCCCCCTTAGCTAATAAGAATAAAAAAAAGCTACTCACCTCTCCATGGTCCGTGCGGCAGGTCCTGGAGCTGGTGAACGGTGTAACGGTGTGTTGCCTTCACGCAAGGTCTGGGATTTCCTGGGCCGGCAGAGGCTGACGACTGAGGAGATCCAGCATAGCAGGGGGCGTGATGAAAGCCGTGCGTCATGCCCCGTGCGACGCTGAACTGTATGTACAGCGCTCACCGAGTGCTGTACATACAAAGGAAAAGGCAGGACGGTAACAATCCGTCCTGCCCTCTCCCTGACTCTGACTCTGCGTGGCTTTTGTAAAACAGCCGTGCAGTCAGAGAGATCGGCGGGCAGTGCCCCCTCTGTTGAGCGGCATCCTGGCGCCCCGGGCGATCGCCCACACTTAGGAACGGCCCTGGTGCTTCAGGCCCACAGCAGAGGCCTGGATCCCGCAGAGGTTTGGGGCACAGGCAGTTTTATTTGGGGCTTGTTCCCCCAGATAAAACTGCCTAGCGACACCCCTGGTAGAGCCATCATACCGTTCAGGAAGGAGTTCTGTGTCTCAGAGATGAACGTGCTTTCGTCCGATATGTGCATATCAACCCAAGAACAAAAGCAAAAGACCTTGAAAAGATGCTGGTGGAGGCAAGTAAGATTTTGTCATTATCCACAGTGAAACAAGTGCTATATCAACATGGACTGTAAGGCCACTCTGCCAGGAAGAAGCCATTAGTCCAAAAGAAACATATAAAAGCCAGATTAATGTTTGCAAATGCATACAGGAACAGCTGTATAGCAGCTGTTACCTAACTTGTGTGTGTCTAGAGCTAATTCTGCAGCCTGGGGTCAGGTCACACTACCTTTGCTATGATTGGCTGCCTACATTTAGTTCATCCTCTGGTTGACACATGCCCCCTGTGCTTTGATTGGCTGTCCTGGACTCACTGTGCAACCTCCCCCATGAGCTGTGTGAAACAGGCTGCCTCTGCTATGATGTAAAGCAGTGTTTCTCAACTCCAGTCCTCAGGACCCCACAACAGGTCATGTTTTCTGGCTTTCCTTAGCATTGCACAGGTGATTTCATTATGCGCACAGTTGGAGTTATTATTGTCAGTGCATTCTGTGGGAGATCCTGAAAACATGACCTTTTGGTGGTCTGAGGACAGGAGTTGAGAAGCACTGATGTAAAGGATCTGGGCAATTACTGAGTCTAGCTTCTAGATTTACTCCCCCACCCATATAGCAAACCCTTATATACTCTGCTCCCCCTACACATATAACACACCCTTATATAATATACTCTTTCCACCCATGTAATATACCCTTATACACTCTGCTCCCCCCACTCATATAACACACCCTTATAACACTTCCTCTTCCCCCACCCATATACCACACCTTAACCAATCACTCTGATTAGCCACCCATATAACACACCCTTATACAATTTACTCCCCCAACCCATATAACACACCCTTATAAACTCTGCTCCCCCCTCTACCTCCTACCTGAAAAAAAGAGCGTGGAGCAGAGTGCATTTCTCACATTTGTTTCATCATTTCAGGTGTCAAAATGTCCCTGTGCCTTCCTGGTCTCATCAGATTTGGATGCATTTTTGTGCCCATGTGCATCTTAGATATGTGTGTGCCCTGCAGGATTGTGTGCCCATGTACAAATTATAGGGCTGTTATGTAAGTGACACTGGCTGTGCATAACCAGGATTGTATTAGGATGGCACGGATAAAAATACAGTTAGGTAGCAGATAAACAAAGAGAAAAGGAGAGAAAGAAAGAGAAAAAAAAAAGAGAGTGAGAGAATGGTTTTGGCATGATGGTAATATTGGGGGGGGGGGGGGGGGGGGGGGGGAGGGGGGGGGGGGGGGTTTTGTTAGGGGCTATTCACTGACAGGTAGCAAGTATCCTGATGTTTAATATGCATGTGGTACACAGTGGTTATGGCATGCTATTATTATTCTGTCACTATGTAGTGGCATGGTGATATTGTGTAGTCACTTTTATTTGTGGGGCTATTCACTGTCAGGTAGCAGGTATATTAACTATAAATATGCATGTGGTGTTGATATCTGGTTTGGTATAGTGGTAATATGGGTGATATTCTGCAGTCACTTTTATGTGTAGGCACTATTCACTGACAGATAGCAGATGTATTGAATAATATGCATCACCACCACTATTACTACAGTCCGATGAGCACCGATTGGTAGTGACAGCAGAATCCAACTTTTTCTGGATGCACATCCAAATTTCTAGATGGCAGAGCATGTAAGTAATCTGTGGAGCTGGTGAGATTATGGAATAGGACAATGCCTCTCAGTTGATGGCCTAGTTGCCTGTGATCTGGTACTTTCTGTGTCTCTAAAGTAATTAGCAGCCATAGATGATTGGAACTCTGGGCAGATTCTGCTAAGGCTCTCTAGATGTGCGGGGACATATTTCACATCTATTACCAATGGACTAGAGCTTTTTGAAGAATATTACAAACATTACAAACACAATTCCCCCACAAGCACTATAAGACTGCACATATGCTTCCGTTCATATTAGAAGCTATACAGGTGTGCCAGGTCCATTACAAGACAGATTCAAATAGTGCCTGACGGACTCTTCTTAAAACCAGAAGTTTACTTACACTATATAAAAATACACATATGCGTGTTTTTCTCATTCCACATTTATCTGACAATGAAAATTAGAATAAACCTTACTGCATTTTAGGTCAATTATGGATTACCACCATTTATTTAATATTTGCCAAATGACAGAATAATGAACATAGAGAGAGAATATTATTAAATCCATTTGATTACTTCTTCTAACAAATGTCAAAAGTTTACATACATTTCATTAGTATTTGGGTAGCATTGCCCTTAAACTGTATGACTTTTGGGCCAACATTATGAATAACTCCTTCCACAACAGCTTCTCACTATAGGTTGGTAGGAATTTTGCCCATTCCTCCTGACAAACAGGTGTTCTTTGGGGTGGGGACCATGTTGTAGTTCGCCTTGCTCGCCCCAACTTTTCCACTTTGCCCATAAACTTTTATAAGATTGGAGATCAGTTTGCTTTGAGTGATCGCCCACTCCAAAACATTGACCTTGGTTATCCTTAAGCCACTTGTAACCAGTTTCTGGCTGAATGCTTCGGACATAGGGTGTCCATTTTGGAAGACTCACTTCCCAGAACTGTTACATCCTGGCTGATACTTGAGAATGTTGGCTTCAGTATTTCCACATAATCTTTCTTTTCTACATGCTGCACATCTATTATCTGACGGTGCACCAGTTCCCCATCCTGAGCCAGCAAAACAACCCCACAACATGAGTGCTGTTGCCAACAGCCGTGTTTCACAGTTGGGATGGTGTTTCTTAGCTTCCAAGCTTCTCCTTTTTCCTCCAAATGCAACGATGGTCATTATGGCCAAACAGTTAAATTTTAGTTTCGTCAGACCACAGGACATGTCTCAAAAAATGTAGGTCTTTGTTAATGTTTGCATTTGCAAACATTAATCTGGTTTTTATATGTTGGAGTAATGACTTCTTCCTAGCAGAGTGGCATTATAGCCCATTTTGGATTAGAGTACTCATTTCACTGAGGATAGTGACACAATCTTTATCCGCCTTATCGCCACATCTTCACAAGTTATAATGCTTTAGTTCATGAGTTGATATGCACATGTTTGGTGACAGAAGCACGTTCATCTCTGAGACACAGGAACCCGTCTCTTCCTGAGCAGTATGATTGCTGGACATTCTTTCTTTGTTTGACTTGCATATAATATTGTTTGTACAGATAACGAGGCACCTTCGTAATCTTGAAAAATTGCATACAATTCTCTTCCTGATATCTTGGCCGATTTCTTTAGACTTTCCCATGGTGTTACACCCAGAAGCAGTGTGTTTCTGATGTGCATTAAATTACACCCACAGGTGTATCTCTAATTATCTCAGATGTTGCCAATAAGCCTCAGAAGCTTCCAAAGACATGACATCATCATATGGGTTGTCCCAAATTATTTAATGCATAGTAATCCTAGTGTATGACTTTGCAGAAAGTAATAAAAATCAATTACAAATTCTATCTCTCATATTATTCTGGCATTTAACAAATCTAAATAATTTTGGTAATCCTAATTGACCTTAAACATTTAAGGTTCACTCTAATTTCAAATCAGATAGTGAAAAAAACATGCATATGTGTCTTTTTATATCGTGTATGTAAACTTCCAGTTTCAACTGTATAACAGGTTCTGTTTCCCTGTTGATCTGATGGCAAATGGCAATGCTGCAGTATTCTTGAGTCAGTGCAAATGTGAACATAGCCTGCTTTGGTTTTAGAAGCAAGTTCTTATTATTCTAGCCTAACCTGTATGTATGTACATATCTTTCCTACGTTACTGTTCGCCCTAGACCACTGCAGTTTACTTTTTCTAGACCACTGCAATATGCAATTCTCAGTTTGCACTCTACAAATAACACACACAATTTAATATCTTAACATAATAATGCAACATATATAATTTTCAGAGCACAGTGTACTACTCACTTGCCCACAGACACCCCCACACATTCTGTTGAATGGCTTTAGTTCAGTTATTGAGGAAACAAAATGAAAAAAAATGCAGCCTACCTACATCGGGCTAGCATAAGAACGTAAGGGGTTTACTGTTACTAAATATATGTTGTGTTTTAAGCTGTAGCCTCACATTAATAGAAGAATACAATCCGCCAACATCTCTGTTGGTGCCAACTGTAAAAAGCAAGAAGAGGCCAGAAATAGAAACATAGAAGATTGACGACAGAAAAGACCAGATAGACCATGTAGTCTACCCTTATTAGAAACAGTCCAATAAACGTGTATCGGGACCAGCGACTTGCAGTGCGAATAATGTGCAAAAATTTATAAAGTGCTAACAAATCCACATACATGGAAGGTACTAAACAAGTAAAAAAACCGACGTTACGCGTACTACATCGTGCCCTTGTTCACTTTCAAAGGAGATGTAGTACCGAAATGCATCAGTTTTTTACTTGTTTTGTACCTTCCATGTATGTGGATTTGTTAGCACTTTAATAAATTTTTGCACATTATTCGCACTGCAAGTCACTGGTCCCGATATACATTTATTGGACTGTTTCTACTAAGGCTTAAGGCCGGAAGCCAGGGAGCCGAGCGCTACACAGCAGGGTGTTGCTTGCGGAGGTCCAGGTGCATGATTATCAACGTCTAATGGTAAGTGCAATTCACTTCCTTGAGGACTTTACTATTCTGCCCTTACATTAGTTTCTATGTATCGTCATGTTTGGATAGATATACAGTGTTCCCTCAACATATAATATTAATTGGTTCTGAGACTTGCGGCCTTCGGAGTATACAGCACAGGTGGCGTGTTGTGTCATCCTGCTGCCTGCACGGCCTGATGACATCATGCCGCGTGTGCCAGAAGACGGAGTGTATCGGAGCAGCGGGGGAGAGAGGTGAGTATTTGTATTTTTAATTTTTTTTTAAAACCCTGCCTATACGAGAGATATACTTGCCTATGGGCGACATATATCTGCCTATATCTACCTATGGGGGACATATACCTGCTTTTACCTGCCTATGGGGGACATTTACCTGCCTATAACTGGCTATGGGGGACATATGTCTGCCTATAGGGGACATATACCTGCCTATGGGAGACATATACCTGCCTATACCTGCGTATGGGGACATACACCTGCCTATGGTGGACATTAAATTGCCTCTACCCGCCTATGGGGGACATTAAACTACCTATACCTGCCTATGTAATTTTATTGGTATCCGTTTTTATTTTTGAAATTCACCATAGTCGCTGCATTTTTTCCCCCTAGGGTATACTTGAGTCAAAAGTTTTCCCATTTTT
>JAODAL010024650.1:0-60147 GCA_025379985.1 Phyllomedusa bahiana | reverse complement strand
CCCGGGGTCCTGGTGCCTCTTAAAAATCCACATGGATTCTCGGGCTGGGGATTTTTACGATGAAATTCCACCTTCGTGCTTTTTTTTTTTTTTTCCACACACAGAACTAAAAAACGGGGTTACCCCATGTATCTCTTGGAAGTTTTTTATACATTGAACATTTAAAAAAGCACCCCTTAAAGATCCGGGGAAAATTTCCTATCCAAACCCGCAAAGGTCCTTTCACATCGGGAGCGGTTTTTAAAGTCTTGGGTTGTGACAAATAGGCACCCCCTAAGGGAACGTAGTCGCAAGCCAGGGGTCGGTAACGTGGGCGCGTTTCAATTTCGAGGGCGGGCCAAGCGTATCGTAACCAGGGTGGGTAAGGGCGGTCATCTTGAGGCAGGGGGGAAGCTAGGGGTAAGGAAAAAAAGGTCAACCCAAAATAGCAAAAGGGAACAGCAAACGGGAAGGGCAAGTTTTATACAAGCAAAATAACCCAATGGGGGATTTAAAGCTGGGCTTAAATAAAAAGTCCGGGGGTGGAGAACAGATGTCACAGGAAAAGGTTGGGAAAACAAGACCAACAAGGTTCAGCACGGGCGCGTCCAAAGGCCCAGATGCTCAGTACAGGGTAAGGGTTGGGGATTCAAGGGTCCGGGAATCGAATCCCGACTTTAGTCCCCCCCTTTCAGGATGGCCTGGGGACATCTGGGGGGGTTTTTTCTGTGTTTGATGAAACCCCTTTGAAAGCCTGGGCTAAATTTTTTTTGGGTTCCCATGAATTTTCCTCGGGTCCATAGCCCTTCCATTGCCAAGATATTCAATTGTTCTGAAAATTCTAGGCCCAAAATTTTTTTCCCCCTGTATTCTTCCCCCCCGGGATTTTAAAAGGTGCAGGAGGGGCTGTTTTTCTTCCTAAAAAGGATTTTCGTTGAAGGGTTTAGTAATGACACATGTAACACTGAGGATTTTCAGTTTGTTGGGAAATTTTTTGCGGAAGCCACTTGGTTAATTTGGGGACAAAATCTGGAAAGGTCCTATAAATTTCTGCCCCAATTTTGGGGGATGGACATGAGTTTTTGATTTTTAGTAGAAAGCCAAACCTTATACCAATTTTAAATTGGGGAAGCCTTGCGATTTTAAATTGCTATTTTTTATATTTTTTTGGTTTTCCTGTAGGATCCTTTTAGTTTTTCCTGAGTTTTTTTCAATTTATTAATCTGGGGGTAACAGGGGAAAGTGTCTTTTGGTAGTTTAGGAATAAAGACGGGATGTAACCCAAATTAGCAAAAAACGGACTTTGTGTTTTAGACATTTTGGCATTGTTGTAGGAAAAACTCTGCAGTTGGAAAATACCCCACCCGTCACCCTGGAGAAAAATAAAACCCGGGTATTTTTCCCAAAGTTTTTTTTACCCTTTTTCTCGGCCATTAGTTTGGGGAATGAAAAGCGTAAAAATTTTTCAGTGACTTAACTGTAAGAATTTTCCAAAATTGTGATGTGAATTACACCTCATTGAAAACATTGTCGGGAATACCATCCCCCTAAATATTTCCTTGCCAAAATTCTGATTTTTTTCAGCATAGGATTCCTTAGAGTATGAAATGGGCCTTTTTAGTAAGAGGTCCAAACAAAAAATGGTATCTTTTCCATAGAGGGGGGGAAACCCCACAATAAAATCTAGAAATTGATCCCCGGGGTCTGAGGGAACGGAAGCGTTTGAAAAAAAATAGAGGAAGATGGGGGGACCTTTTTCTGAAAATGTTAAGCAAGGAACATACTTTTTAACTCTTTTTTAAAATTTTAGGCCACCAAAATGAACAAGCAGTAGTTCATAATTTTCGAGACCCCCAAATGACCTCAAGTTTCGAATCAGGGTTTAAATTTTTGAGGACTTCAAGTCGTCGGATTCAGGTACATATAACCATTTCCCCTGCCCCATAACCCATTTTTGAAAAAAAAGACCACATCCTTAAAAGGATGGTTAAGAAAATCTTTTTGGTACCCACTCTGACCCTTGTTGAAAGTTCTTTTGGTAAATATTCCTACAAAATTTTTTGGCGACAAAATATGGACTCTTTTTAAACCCTCTCCTGGGGTTCACAAAAATCCTGGACAAAGCCAGCCTTCCATTTTTTAAAACCGGGTCGATAAAAATAATGAAATTAAATTGGAAAAAATAACGCCCCCCTTGCCTGTCTTCCCGATAACTCTTACTGTACGATGAACTCTAAATTTTTGTGGTCCAATACAATTAGGGGATGATGGCTCCTTCCAAAAGATGTCCCCTTTTCGAGAAGGCAACTTAATGGAAACAGTTCTTTATTCCCAATGTCATTTTTTTTTGCAGATGAATGTATGAAAAGAATGACGGAGAAGTTGCTTTTGTTCCAATTTTGGAAAAGGCCCGCTCCCACAGCAATTGAGGCTCTACCTAAAATGAAGGTAACTCGGGATTTGGAGGAAATTTTGGGAGGGGGAAGAAAAGTACTTTTTTTTTAATTTGTTAAGGGCACCTCTCTTGGGGGCCCAAAAAAACACCTTTGTTTTCTTGTGAAAAGGGTGATTGGCAAGGGGTTTTGGGAAAAAGTCTTTTATAATCCCGAAAAATTTGCAAACCCCAATAAACCTGAACCCCTTCAATTTCTTGGAGTGGGCCTTTCCCACACATTTTGTTTTTTACTGGGATCCATACTTACCCTTTCTGGGAATGATATATCCAAAAATTTAATTTAGTTTTTTTTCAAACTCCTTTTTTTCCATTTTTGATTAAAGTTTTTTTTTCCCGTACTTCCCGGGACTGATTGCCCTCTCGATGTTCCCCAAAGGTGTCGAAAATATAAAAATCTCGGGGACACCACCACAAATGATCGGGAAGTCCGAAAAAAATCATTAAAATGCTGGAAATTTTTCAGAGCATTACACAGGCCAATGACATAATAGTATTTAAAAAATCCCCCTATCTGTTTAAAGGGATCTTCCCCCTCCTCCTGGACGAATGCGTAGGGTTGTAGCCCCCCTTAAAACCCGTTTTGGTAAAAATCTTGGCAGAACGGAGTCTTTCCACAACTCGGGGAATTTTTGGGAAAGGGTAACGATTTTAAAGAATTTTATTTATTTTCTGTAGTCAAAACTGGGCAGGGGTTTATCTTTCTTTTCTACAAAGAACAGGGGTGCCCCCTGGGGTGAGGGAAGGTTTTGAATGAACCTTTTTTTAAATCTCATCTAATATTCCCTGAGTACTTTTAATTCCGGTTCCGAAGGTTGTAAAATTTGCCCCAAAAGGGAAAGGGGCTCCGGAAGCAACCGATGGGACAATAAAGGTGGTGAGGCGGAATGATCACTTTCCCTTTACACAGACTCGCTGAATGTTTTATACTGAGGGGGTAAATTTTTCACAAATTTGCTGAAAACTTGGGAAATTTTTAATTTTTTTTAACAAAGGGTTGGATACAATTGTTCTTACGACTCAAAGGGAAAGTAACATTCTTGATTTCCTTTAAAAAGGGTTATGGTAGAAACCCTGGTCCTAAAATTACTGGGAAAATTGGGGGAAAAAATGAATAAACTTAATTTCATGATGATTTGGGGCAAAATGGGAATTCCAAGTTTATTGTTCATGATTAAGGGGCCAGAGATAAAGGTGATCATCAAATTTCCATTCATTGGTGTGGGTTTTGTTTGTGAATTTTTTTACAAATGCAAATTGAAATCCAAAATTTCCTCCTCACCGGAATCCCAAAAGGGTAACATGCATTTTTTTGGCTCCCAAATTGACTTGTATAGGATATGAAATAAGGATGGGGATATATTTTTTTGTCTACACACGATGAATGGCTGCACAAAAATTCTGGCAGTTCGAAAGATAAAATTGCTTTCTGTCTTGGGCCCTGTCAGGTTTAGACCTCTGAAACTTGTTGGGACAGTTTTAAAAGGGATAATTCTAAGCCCCCCAATAGAGCACAAATTTTCTGTACGGGGCCCCCTCTTTTCGCTGCATAAGCGGTTTTCGGACAAAACAATCTGATAGGTTTAGGTGTATTTCGGGTTTTTTTGGGTTTTACTGCGGATTTCTAAAGGGGGTAGGTAGGACTGTTTCCCCAACACCGCAGTCTTTTTCCTTTTTACGTCACAAACATCTGATCAATTCTGTCACAGAACAAATCCCCAAAATTATCAAGGGCCCCAACTCTGGGAAGCTCCTTTCACCAGTTTGATAAACCCCGTCAAATTGACTTTCTGGGGTCTGGATTTCCCTGTGGTTCAGCTACCAGCACGAAAAAACTCTGTGACTCGCAACTGAGCGCCGCCCTTCCGAAGATTATGTAATTTGGCCCCGGGGGCACAAGATTGGGGGCACAAAATTGGATAGCAGTGATAAAGTCACTAAAACATTAAAAGTCCAAATTCTTTTCCCATAAGGGGAGCCCCTGCAAGAGCTTCATCTGTCAGAAGATTATAAAAAATAGACTCTTTTTTTATCACTGGGGGGAAAGGGGGAGCTGCTCGGAAATAAATTCGCATTTGGGTTTAAGAATCCCCTAAATGGGGGCGATCCCCGTTAAACTTCGCGGCAGAGGCATGCGTGCATTTAATCTGACCCGCGTTCGCAAATCAAGGTTGCCTTGAAGTCAAATTCTTCCTTTTTTTTGATCCGCACCAGGGGTTTCAATTTAAAATTTTTCCTTTTTGGGCCCAAATTCCTGAACTCAGCCCTTGTGCCCCCGGGGGTTCCCAACAGACTCCATTTTTGGGTGAGGTTATTCGCCGACTGGAGTGGTTAATCTTAGTTGTGACAATGGGGACCCACCCGAAAAGCTAGCGACGCCAAGGTCGGGAATCGGGGATGTCAGTCTTTGAGAGCACGGGAAGCGTAGTCGGAAGCCAGGTCGTAACGTGCGGGCGATGTCAGTCTTCGAGGGGCAGCAGGGAACGTATCGTAAAAAGCAAAGGGCGAAGCACAATACATAAAAGGAGACAGCAAATGGGCAGGGGAAGATTATCAAAACAAAAACCCCCACATGGAGGAAGTTCAAGCGGGGGTAAAAAGGAAGTCCCGGGGGGGGCAACATAGTCAAGGGCAAGGGTTTGGGAAAAAAAAGGAAACCCAACAAGGTTTCAGCCTGGCCTTCCAAAGGACCAATACTCAGTGAAGGGTAACGGGTTGGGATTTAAAAGGGGGCCAGGGGTGAATCCCAAGTCCTGTGGTACAACCCCTTTTGAAGTTTGCAATTTACAAGCTAATAAAACATAAAATTTTCTATTGCAATTTAAAAATTTGATTCTATACTTTTTAGTTTTCAAATATTTAAAGATTTTAGTTTTAAGACTACTTGAGGGTGTCATTGGGTATGGGCCCAACCAAAAAAACTGTTGGCTAAGCCAATTTTTTTTTAGATGAAATAAATGCGAAAAAAACTTTGGGGGTAGCAAAAGGGCCCCAAAAGTAGGTGCCTTCTTTTATAAAAACGTTTTGACTCAGAATTTCTGAATTTTGAAATTTGGTACAGAGGGAAGTATTTTTAATAAATTTTTACAAACTTTAAATTTTTCTGTAATTGTAGAAAAAGTAACTATTACCCCTTACAATTAGTTTTAAAGGACATCTTTAAAAAAGATTTTATAATACGTTTTAAATTTTATTTTTGCTTTTAAGTATGGATGAATACATCTTCCTTTAACCTATACAGGCTCTGTTTTGTGTCTGATAGTTCGTTGGTTCAACACTCCCCAGCGGCAAAATCCCCATAGGGAATTTCCACGACGTGCGTGGGGGCACATCCACCAAAAAAGAGTTCGGGCAGTGGGTTTTTCCTAAAAGGGGAAAACCTTTACTGTTTTTTGGAATTTGGGCCCATCAAGTTCATCAAGGGAAAAATTCATATTGAGTGATTTTTGGAAAGTGAACTTAAGGTTCATGGAATTACTGTTTATACAATCCACAAATTGAATGACCTGTTGTGCCGTCCCCCCCCACACCATCAAGAGGTCATCAATGTACCTCCCGTACCAGATGATGTGGGGGGAGAAGGGACTAGAATCAGAAAAAACGTATCTCTCCTCCCAAACCGACATGAAGATGCCGGCAAAGGAGGGAGAAAAACGGGCACCCATAGAGGCGCCACGTTTTTGCAAATAGAAAACGCCATCGAACATGAAGTAGTTGTGTGACAGCAGATATTCTACCACCTCCACAACATACTCCCATTTAATTGGAGAAAGATCACTATATTTGCCTAGATGATAAGTGAGACATGAAAGGGTAATGTCGTGCGGCATGCAGGGATACAATCCCACCACATCGCACGACAATCAACTATATTGGGGATTCCAAGGTAATTGTTCGATGCTGTTAATTAAATGCTTGGTGTCTCGGAGGTATCCAGGTAGGTTAGTCACCAAAGGCTGTAGAATACGGTCCACCCATAGGCCCAACAATTCATTTAAAGAGCCTATACCGGCTACTATAGGGCGAAAGGGAGGGGAAAAACCCCCTTGTGAACCTTTGGGAGGGAATGAAAGATTGCCACCATGGGGTTCTCCACAAACAAATGCTCAGCTGAAGCCTGAGAAAAAATGCCTAATGAACTCCTTTATTGAGCAAATTCTGAAGTATGTTTTTATATTCATTGGTGGGATCTCTATCAATTATAAGGTAAGTATCAAAAACTTGTAGCATGGCCAAATTTTCTCTGTGGTAAAGGGCTTTGTCCAAAACCACTACGGATCCTCCCTTGTCTGCTGCACGGACAATTAACCCTTGATTACTTTTGATTTGGGAAATTGCCATTTTATCTCTCGAGATAATATTACGGGATTGCTTGCTACCTTTTAAGCGAGAATGTAATGCTGTTAAATCTCTCTCTACTCTTTCTTGGAAGGTGTCCAGACCTATCGGTCGTGAATTGATTGGATAGAATCTATCATTCTTGTGTCTAAAATTAATTGGCTCATCCTTAACTGTTGTAGACTCTGACATTAAGACTCTAAGAGAAGCTATATTGGACAACTCAGCAAAAGGTAAAATAGGAGGTAAAATATTAGTTTCTTTATTATTATAACTAGCATTATTTGTTTCTATACTAGACTCATCACCTCCTATAATAGAAAAATGATTTTTTTAGAGTGACCAATCGAGCGAATCTATTCACATCTATGAGTGTGTTATACAGATCAAAATTGTGAGATGGTGCAAAGTTCAGTCCTCTTGATAATACTCCAATTTGATCCTCTGTTAATATTTGCGCAGACAGATTAATGACGGGACTTAAGTTCTCCGCTCTCGCCGGAGGGTCCATGGGATCATCTGCAGGTTTCTTTGGTTTGTGCCTTTTCCCCGCCCGTCTCGTGCGTTTTTTGAACCCCTTCTGGATCGTTGGTTGTAAGGATTGAATGAGTCCTGAGATAGATCCTGCAGCCTGGGTTCTGGTGTATAACGCATGTGGTCTGACTCTGAATTGGCCGAATCCACTTCTGAGGAGTTATCTGACACAGCTGGGGAATCATTCCGTGAGGAATCCACCTCCGAGAAGCTGACCCATCTGGATTGTATTCTATCCTTGCGGTAATTATAACCTCTTAGTATAGATCTCGGGGTGTTGCTGTTACGATCCCTTTTCCAAGTGTAAACTTCATTTGATTCATAATCCTGAATGTCTCTTTGGAATTTTTGTTTTTTTTATGGCAAAAATGTAATTTTCTAATTTTTTAATGCTGTCTTGCATTTTATTGAGCAGTGTGGGATAACTGGCATCTTCTTTATGCAATTCCACTTCAGCTTTAGCTGCTTGCACCTGCTCTTTAATAACTTGTAAAGAAGTTTTTTCATGCTGCACGATTAGCTCAATGAGTTTTTTAGAACACTCAGTTAACACGTTATTCCATTGCTCTACAAAAGTGTCGGAGAAAATAGTAGTGGAGATTTTCTTTATATGAAGACCCCTCGGGATCATATTTTTATCTAAATAAGAATTTAGGGTGGTGAGGTCCCACCATACTTTGATCTCTTTCCGTGAGACCTTTGAAGGTTAGGATCAGGAGACATCTCTCGGATTCTTTAAGGAGTGATCTTTTTAAATGTTCAAGTGTATCAAAACACTTCCAAGAGATACATGGTGGTAACCTGCATTCTTTTAGCTTCTGTGCTGTGGAAAAAATAAAATATGCACCGAAAGGTGGAGATTTACATCGTAAACTCCTAGCCAGAGAATCCATGTGGATTTTTAAGCTAGGCACCAGAACTCCCGCAGGCTTAAACATCATACAAGATCTAACCTATCATTATTAATTTGCTTTTGCAGCCTCCTTATATATACGTAACTTAGCACCTGCTTTGTTTTTTTTTTATTATATGGTAGTGTGTTTTAAATAAGATAGTTGTTTATTTTATGTCTGTATTTGTTTTTCAGGGAGGACATTGCGTCATGGAGGGTGTGTTTTTCTCCCCCCGTCCACGTCATGTGATTTCCTCTCTGAATACAAGTATAAATAGCAACCTTTACCATCTAACATCAGTGACCACAACTAAGGAAAGAGTTCCGAAACGCGTCGGTTACAGTGGTTAACCATGGTGCTATATATGCGTTTATCTTGAAGTATTCCTCCATTATACTAGAAGAAAATAAAGAATTGGAAATTTTACTGCCACATGTTTCAGCGTCTTGGATGAAGCTGGCTATACCTTGTTTCATTGCTGTCTTGCATTGGGTGAGGACTCCGCCCTGCCGTGCTCCCGGGACCTGGACTTTAACAACAGATGGGTGAGCGGAGTTCTATGTACATTGTTTCTATTGCTTAGAGTCCTCAACTCTTGCTCCCCATCGTTATTCACTCATATTGATTTAATAAGACTTTATGATTGAACGTTATATGATAAATCATGGAGGATACTAATAACGCAGATAGTATTATTACGGAAGGCTATGCAAATAGACTGAAGAAAGCTGCGGAAATTTTTCAAAGCTCTAATATTGGAGATATAGAGGATTCTCGTAATCTCAAAGATTTATTTTACAAATTGGAGAAAATTTCACGGAGAGAAATTAAGGTATGGTGGGACCTTACCACCCTAAATTCTTATTTAGATAAAAACATGATCCCGGGGGGTCTTCGTATAAAGAAAATCTCCACTACTATTTTCTCCGACACTTTTGTAGAGCAATGGAATAAAGTGTTAACTGAGTGTTCTAAAAAACTCATTGAGCTAATCGTACAGCATGAAAAAACTTCTTTACAAGTTATTAAAGAGCAGGTGCAAGCTGCTAAAGCTGAAGTGGAATTGCATAAAGAAGCTGCCAGTTATCCCTTACTGCTTAACAAAATGCAAGACAGCATTAAAAAATTAGAAAATGACATCGTTGCCATAAAAAAGCAAAAATTCCAAAGAGACACTCGGGATTATGAATCAAATTAAGTTTATACTTGGAAAAGGGATCGTAACAGCAACACCCCGAGATCTATACTAAGAGGTTATAATTACCGCAAGGATAGAATACAATCTAGACGGGTCAGCTTCTCGGAGGTGGACTCCTCACGCAATGATTCTTCAGCTGTGTCGGATAATTCCTCAGAAATGGATTCGGCCAACTCAGAGTCAGACCACATGCGTTATACACCAGAACCCAGGCTGCAGGATCTATCTCAGGACTCATTCAATCCTTACAACCAACGATCCAGAAGGGGTTCAAAAAACGCACGAGGCGGGCGGGGAAAAGGCACAAACCAAAGAAACCTGCAGATGATCCCATGGACCCTCTGGCGAGAGCGGAGAACTTATGTCCCGTCATTAATCTGTCTGCGCAAATATTAACAGAGGATCAAATTGGAGTATTATCAAGAGGACTGAACTTTGCACCATCTCACAATTTTGATCTGTATAACACACTCATAGATGTGAATAGATTCGCTCGATTGGTCACTCTAAAAAATAATTTTTCTATTATAGGAGGTGATGAGTCTAGTATAGAAACAAATAATGCTAGTTATAATAATAAAGAAACTAATATTTTACCTCCTATTTTACCTTTTGCTGAGTTGTCCAATATAGCTTCTCTTAGAGCCTTAATGTCAGAATCTACAACAGTTAAGGACGAGCCAATTAATTTTAGACACAAGAATGATAGATTCTATCCAATCAATTCACGACCGATAGGTCTGGACACCTTCCAGGAAAGAGTAGAGAGAGATTTAACAGCATTACATTCTTGCTTAAAAGGTAGCAAGCAATCCCGTAATATTACCTCGAGAGAGCAAATGGCAATTTCCCAAATCAAAAGTAATCAAGGGTTAATTGTCCGTGCGGCAGACAAGGGAGGATCCGTAGTGGTTTTGGACAAAGCCCTTTACCACAGAGAAAATTTGGCCATGCTACAAGATTCTGATACTTACCTTATACTTGATAGAGATCCCACCAATGAATATAAAACATACTTCAGAATTTGCTCAATAAAGGAGTTTCATTAGGCATTTTTTCTCAGGCTTCAGCTGAGCATTTGTTTGTGGAGAACCCCATGGTGGCAATCTTTCATTCCCTCCCAAAGGTCCACAAGGGGGTTTTTCCCCATCCCTTTCACCCTATAGTAGCCGGTATAGGCTCTTTAAATGAATTGTTGGGCCTATGGGTGGACCGTATTCTACAGCCTTTGGTGACTAACCTACCTGGATACCTCCGAGACACCAAGCATTTAATTAACAGCATCGAACAATTACCTTGGAATCCCCAATATAGTTGGTTGTCATGCGATGTGGTGGAATTGTATCCCTGCATGCCACACGACATTACCCTTTCATGTCTCACTTATCATCTAGGCAAATATAGTGATCTTTCTCCAATTAAATGGGAGTATGTTGTGGAGGTGGTAGAATATCTGCTGTCACACAACTACTTCATGTTCGATGGCGTTTTCTATTTGCAAAAACGTGGCGCCTCTATGGGTGCCCGTTTTTCTCCCTCCTTGGCCGGCATCTTCATGTCGGTTTGGGAGGAGAGATCCATTTTTTCTGATTCTAGTCCCTTCTCCCCCCACATCATCTGGTACGGGAGGTACATTGATGACCTCTTGATGGTGTGGGGGGGGGACGGCACAACAGGTCATTCAATTTGTGGATTGTATAAACAGTAATTCCATGAACCTTAAGTTCACTTTCCAGAATCACATCAATACTATACATTTCCTTGATGTAACTTTGATGGGCCAATTCAAAGAAACAGTCAAGGTTTCACCTTTTAGGAAATCCACTGCCCGCAACTCTTTGTTGCGTGCAGACTCGTGTCACCCACGACACGTCGTGGACAATATACCATATGGGGAGTTTGTCCGCATGAGGAGATGTTGTACCAACGACCTACAATATCAGACAGCAGAACATGAGACCTGTACTAGGTTAAAGGAACGCATGTATTCATCCACTACAGTTAGAAAGGCACAAAATAGAATTAAACGTATAGATAGAAAATCTTGTTACAAGATGTGCCTAAAACTAATTGTATTGGTAATACATGTTACTTTTCTACAACTTACAGTACACAAATTTAAGAGTATTGTCAAAATTATTAAAAATCATCTTCCTCTACTGTACTCTAATTCAGATTACAGAAACTTCTGCAGTGCATATACGTTTTGTATCAAAGAAGGCACCTACATTGGGGCCTTTGCTATCCCCAAGCTTTTTTTCGCACTCTATTTCATCTCAAAAAAATTGGCTTAGCTCAACAGGCTTTTTTGGTTGTGGCCATACCCAATGTACAGCCTGCAAGTATGTCTCTAAAACTAAAATCTTTGAATCATTTGTAACTAAAAAAGTATATGACATCAAACAATTTATTAATTGCAATAGCAAATTAGTGATTTATCTTATTGCTTGTAATACTTGCAAACTTCAGTACGTGGGTTGTACCACAGGACCTTTGAAGGTTAGGATCAGGAGACATCTCTCGGATTCTTTAAGGAATGATCTTTTTAAATGTTCAAGTGTATCAAAACACTTCCAAGAGATACATGGTGGTAACCTGCATTCTTTTAGCTTCTGTGCTGTGGAAAAAAAAAAAATGCACCGAGAGGTGGAATTTACATCGTAAACTCCTAGCCAGAGAATCCATGTGGATTTTTAAGCTAGGCACCAGGACTCCCGCAGGCTTCAACATCATACAAGATCTAACCTATCATTATTAATTTGCTTTTGCGTCACGGAGGGTGTGTTTTTATCCCCCCGTCCACATCATGTGATTTCCTCTCTGAATACAATTATAAATAGCAACCTTTACCATCTAACATCAGTGACCACGACTAAGGAAAGAGTTCCGAAACGCGTCGGTGACAGTGGTTAACCATGGTGCTATATATGCGTTTATCTTGAAGTATTCCTCCATGTACCGATATTATACTAGAAGAAAATAAAGAATTGGAAATTTTACTGCCACATGTTTCAGCGTCTTGGATGAGCTGGCTATACCTTCTTTCATTGCTGTCTTGCATTGGGTGAGGACTCCGCCCTGCCGTGCCCCCGGGGGACCGGGGTTTTTTAACTACAATGGGTGAGCTGATTCCCTATGTATTTTTTTCCCTAGGTCAGGGGAGGCCGCAGGGGTTTAACGGAAAGCGTGCGCAGAAAACGGGAACATGGCTGGGGGGAGTTCTGGGGGTAGTGGAGTTGCCCCAACAGCCCAAACATCCCAGTTTCGGCCCCATTTGGGCCCCCGGGGCCACGTAAGAAAAGGGGGGTATTTGTTTTTCCTCATTTAAAAGGGTTTTGTTTTTTAAACTTTTTATATTTTTTTGCACCCCTTTTCTCCATCCATTTTTTAAATTATGTTTTTTTTGCTGGGGCTCCCATCTGTGCCAAAGTTTTTTAAACATATGCCCCTCTGTCTTTTTTTCGAAAAGTTTTTCTCTTTAGGAGTGTTGTTTTTTTGGTTTTTTTTGTGTGTCTTTTTCCTGTTAGTTTTTTTTTCCCCATTTAATTTTAAACGGGCACCCCAACCCCTTTTGGGGCTAGCAAAGCATCCAATTTTCCCTGACCAGCAACGAAAGAAAAACCGGGAAAAACGCAGCGGGTTGCAGAAAAATACAACAGAGCAGCAAACGAAATCAACAAACAACCAGCAGAAAGCAACAAACTGCCCAAAGGGTTTATACTACTAAAAGTAACCCCCATTTCGTATAAAATAAATAAATTGAGAAATCCAAGGTAAAAAATTAAAAAAAAACCCATTTTTTTTCATACCCTGGGGTTACTAATTACAAAGCTAGCCTTTTAAGCCCCCTGTCGCTCCCCCATTCTGGATAGGGAAGGTGGGAAAGTTTTCCTTAAGCCCACTATCACCCACCAAAAAAGTTAAAACCTTCTTTTTCGCCTCATGTGGGGACAGAACATCAAAAATTTTGGTTTAAAGGCTTAAGACTTCAGTCAGAAATTGTTTTAAAACCCCAATTTACATCGCCCCGAAATTTGGGGCTTAGAGCTAAGATTTTTGTCAGAAATTGCTTTAGGCCCAAAGGGAAAAATCATTTCAGAAATTGCATTAAACCCCCCTACGACCCGGCCCGGACATTGCTTTTTCCAAAAAAGCACATGGCTTACTACCCCACTTTGCTGCAAACACCCAGTTTTAAAAAACCCCGCAATTACTAAATCCCCCGGGGAATCTTTTTTTTCTGGTGCCCCATAGAAGCTGGGGCGGGTGTTTTTCCCACCCCCAAATCAAAAGTTGGTTTTTTGAAAAGGGAGACGTGACCCAAAAAATTTAAAATGGCCGGAAAAAACATTTTGGTGCAACCCCCCATTTTTGAAAAAACACAGCAAGGACAATTTTGATACTGATGTTTTAAAGAAGGGGCAGGAAGCAAAAACCAAAAATTCCCAGCAACCCAATTTGAAACGCCCAAAAAAACGTTTCTTAAAAACCAACCAAAAAAGTTTAAATTTAAAAAACCCTACCCAAAATAAAAAAAGATTGACCCTTGGGGGTGATAACTTGGGGAAAGCGATGGGAACGATTTACCCTAACCTTTAATGTCGGGCTTTCATTCCTTCAAAGGTGTTTTCCGAGAGCCTACAAAAAAGCTTTTTGCACGCTGAATACGGACACAAAAGAATAAGGGGTTTGTTTGAAAAAGTAAAAATAAACCTTCCTTAAAAGAATTTTAATGTCGATGAAAAAAATAACCAAAAAGCTGAACAAGGCAGAATAGGGGGAAAGAGAAAAAGTTTTGGTCAGGGTTTGCAAATGCAAAAGGAAAAAAAGGGGAAACCCGGGTATCTCTCATCTACAGGAGGGCTAAAAATCGCACGGGATAAAAACTAAAAATCTAAACATTTCGTACGGAATAAAATAAATTTTTGGCTCCAAAAAGCCCCATTTCCTTTAGTGACGGGAAAAATAGACCCCCGCAAAAGAGCAAAAACCAAGCCAAAATTAAGACGTGCCTTCAGAGAGAAAAAAAATAAGGGGGCAGAAAAGAAAACCCGTGGAAAAAGAAAAGGGCTCAGGCTAAAAAGGCATGTCGGGGAAGAGGGGGCTCGGGCTAAAAGAGGAAAGGGCAGAAGAAAAAGGCTCACATAAAGCTTTTTTCCAAATAGAAAATGGAAAAAGGAAAATTTCCGCATTACCCCAAAAGAAAAGGGGTCCCTTTGCCAAGAGTTGAGAAAAGGTCTTGATCCATTTGTTTTGCCACAGGAAACAGAAAATTTCCAGTTGTTACAACAGGGGGAACTATTGTGCTTAAAACGTTACCTGGCAGAGGTCAACATGTCTTTAAAATTCCCTGTATAAAGTTGACAAACTAAAAAAACCTTCCAAAGTCAGCTTTTCCTCCCTTTTCTGGTGCCACCAAAAAGAACCCCAAAAACACAAAAAATGATAAATTAAAAACCCAAAACAATGCCTTTTCAAGGACAAATTTTCCCAACAGGGAAATGGCTTTCGGGGGTTTTTTGGGCCTAGTTCCACAAATTTTGGCAGGGGAACAATCAAAAATTTCCAGAGGCTAAACCACGTCTTCAAAAACTCCCAGGCAACATAATTTTTAACCCCGGGAAACCAATCTCACCCTTTCCTGCCGGGGAAAAAATTATAACCCCCCCCCAAGGGTACCACGAGTTGACATTGGCAACAAGCGGGTGAAAAAGGCAAAAATATATCTGTGTTCGCTTGTTAAATGGTTGGGGGGGAGCTGATAACCCCCCCGGGCCCTTTAAAATTTTTAAACTGAATACGTAATTGCGGGAAAAAGCCTCCAAACCCACGGAAAAGCAAACCTTAAAAAAGCTCCCAATTATTTTAACAAAACCCCAAAGAGCGGGAAAATTTTTATTTAGGGGTCAAAATGGTCGGGGCCCAGGTTTTCTACAAATCGCTTTTCAAGGCCCTTCGGGAACTGTCTTTTTGGGGGGACAAAAAAGGAAAGGAAAAGGTTCTTGCCGCTGCTTGGAAAAAAAACCCTTCAAATCTATTTTGGGGCGGGCCGGCCAAAAAGGGGCGAAAAGAGAAAGCCCTATTCAAAAAGACTAAAGCAAACCCATTCAAAAGTTTAAAATTCTAAAGAAAAGGTTAAAACAACCCTTCAGGATTTAAAAGTGATCTGCTCTTTTGGAACAAAAAATTTTCCTTAAAAAGCCCCTTTTCGTCTGCCCTGGACAAATGAAATTCCTTGGATACCGCCCATGGGGGGAACCCCTTTGTTTTTAAAGGGCTGTTTTTTTAGGGGTTTTGAAATGAGAAGGGGGCAAAAACCCCAATCTCAAGATTCAAAAAAACCCCAACTTGGTCATTTTCCCCCCATAATTTTTTTTCGGGCAGGGTTAAAATTCAAATGAGCACCCCTTGATGGGAATGACCCCAGTCTTAAATTTTCCTGGAGTTAAACCATTTCGCGGGGCACCCAATCTTAAAGGTAAAAAGGAAAGTCACCGGGGAAAAACAGAACGATTTAAAACAGGTGGGGTGTTAGAAAGACAAAAACCTTCCACCAAACCCTTTCAAGAAACCCAGGGTAAAATCCAATTTTTAAACTTCGTAAAATTGGGACCATTTCCTTAAAACCGTAAAAATGCCCCCATTCATTAAAACCATCACCTAAATAAACAATTGCAGGGATTTAAAGGCCCAAACCAAAATACAGGGGGGGAAATCAAAAGAAAACCCCAACTAAAGCTGGGGGAAATGTTTGGGATGCGGGTTTTTCTTTGGGGAGGATATAAAAAAAGGGGGACTGAAAATCCCCTTTAAATGTGGGGGAGTGTCACAAAAAACGCATGGAACAAGGCTAGGGCACCCAAACCCCCATCACCCCCGATTCTTCCTCCACGGGCTTTGACCAGTACCCCCCGCTGAAAGGGCCTTTGGGGTGGGGAACCCAAGAAACACCCCAACACTGCCCCCGGGAAGTTTTTTGCCCCCATTTTAAGAGGAATGGGGGGAAAAAGGCCAAAAGGGACAAATTTTAAATGCCAGAAAAAATGTCTTATCCAAGGTTTTTCCGAGAGAAAACCCAAAAAAGGGTGAAAAAAATGTATGCGATCTTTGACGACCCCAAAGAAAAAGGGGTTTTCCTTAGCTGGATTTTAAGTTCTTTGAAGCATTTGGGGATCAAAGGACCACAAAAACCCCTATACCTTAAAATACCGTCGGGGCGGGCAGAGAGACTTTGTGGAAAAAAGGGACAAAAGGGATTAAAAATTGTTTCTCCTTTTTAAAGGGGGGAAATAAAAAGAGTTCCCCCTTTCCCTAAAAAAAATGATCGAATGTGACCAAAATAAGGGGAACGGGGGAAAAAAATTTTTCCTACCAAAAACTGCATTTTTCACCAACCAAAAACCTGGGGGGTCCCTGGGCCACCCGTTACCCCCCAAAGTTTGGTAGGGACGCCGAGATTCTATTTCCTTCTTGGCAGAGACAATTTAAGGGAAACAAAAAGGTGCGTAAACAGTTTTTAACGGTCCGACTTTTGACCCAAAAATTTGAAAAAAGGGAAAATAGATTTTGGGAGGGGTTTTAGTCAAAAAAATGTAAAAATTAAAATAAATCAGGAAATTTTGACTATTTTTAAGATTTACGTGAAAGGGGGGAAAACGGACGCACAATCTTTTCCCAATCAAGCGTTTGCCTATCATATGAGGTGAAAGAAGAATTTTGGCAGGACCTCATACAGTTGCCTGAAGTTAAAATTCCCTCCCCAAAATTGCTTGGGACTTTTTGGGGAAAGAAAGGGTTTTTTTTCTCAAAAACCAATAAGGCCCCCTTTAAAGAAAGCCTCGTCATTCGAAAAAGAAAATTTTGTAAAGATAATTTTGAAAAGTGAGTTCTCAAAAGGATGAAACCCAATCACTGAGGTTTCCCCAACCCTTTAACCCTTCCCCCGATTTTTCCAGAGTAAAACCCCCAAATCCCCAAAAAAACAACCCTTTGTAAAGTTTTTAAACCTCTTTAAAGCGAAACCCTAAACAGCGGGGCCTAAAATGAGAGAACCCCCCTTTTCCCCAATTTATAAAAACAAATATTTCCGGGGAAAAAACCTTTTGCAGAAAGGCCCCCCACCCTTTTAAAAAGGAAGAACAATTAGGGGGCGGGAATAGGGGGGGAAAATTGGGACTAAACATTCCTTTCCAAAACCACATTTTTGCGCCAAAAAACACCCAAAAAATCCTTCCCAAAAAATCATCTCCACCTTCTTTCTGGCCCCAAACCGTTATCCCCAAAGGAATAAATTTTAAAGAAACAGCCTACTCATTTTTTTGCATCTACAGTTTAAATTTCGTAGCAAAGGGAAGGAAATGCTCCCCCCAAAAACAGAAAACCGGCAAAGTGCCCCCCCGGGAAAGCAGAAACCCAGAAGCGAGTTTTCCCGAAAAAAAAACTCTCAGAACCCCCATTGCTAGGGGGAACCTTTGGGGCTCAATTGCCCCTTTTGAAAGAGCACTACAGAAACCTAAAATGTCAGCACTTAAAAAGAGTCATGGGCAGTTTTTGAGGAAAAAACAACTAAAGGGTTACAAAACCTGGGCCAAACCCCAAAAATTTTGGCGGGGCCCCCTAACACAGGTGATCTGCTCCAGGCAACGAAAAAAGAAAGGGGACAGCTTTTTTTGGGGGTGCAAAACCCCGGCCCAAATGGAAGCTTCACATCCCCAACCCCCAGAACTTTCGAGACAGAGGAAAAAAAGGCCAAGGCCGGGGGACATCCCCTTTCGGGATACTTCCCACTTCACCTGACGGGGAAATGTCTCACCCGCTCCACGCTTTTCCACCCCAAAAACCCGCCCTCACAATCCCCCTTTGGGGCCAAAAAATGGCCCAACCCATTCTTTTGGGCGGGGGCCCATTGCATTGTTCAGAGTCCATTTAAAAAAATTTCTTTGCAACCAAAAGCCCAAATGAAATTGTTTGCCACAAGCAAAAAAATTTCACGGAAGCAAATATGGCAAAAAACCTTAAAGATGCCCCGGCAAAAAACAAATCCCCCCAAAAGAAGCTGGGAAAATCCAAACAAAACAAACAACCTTTGTTTTGGTGATCCATTTGATTAAAATTTTCCCAAAGGGAATAAAAAAAGGTGCCAAGGGAAACAAGTCCCGAAAGTTGTCTTTCCCCGGGGTGGAAGCCCCAAGGAGCCCATAGTAAAACCCAAAGGAACTCTGGGATCAACAAAAACCAACCCCAAAACCCCCCTTGCTCCATCAAGATTCCCCCCCTTTTTTAAAAAATTAAAAATTTGGGAACCGGGAATAAACAAAGGGAGGGCAAAATATTTGTCCCTTCCACCCCTCAGGGGCCTTCCAAACATCAGCCTTCCCCCTGGTTTCCACAATGCATTCCTTCCACCCTCCCGCATTTTCAACAAAAGAAAAAGGAAAGGGCAAAAACCTCAAACCTAATTTAGGGAAAGAAGGGGGGCCCTTTTCTGTTGAGGGAAAGGGGAAACGACAAAAATAAAAAGGATTAATTACCCTTTTGGGACAATTTAAAAAGTTCTTCCCGGGCAAAGAGGGGCAAAAATCGGGAAAGGTGGGAGTTAAATGAATTTCAGGAAGGGTTTTGAGCCAAAATTTTTAAACCGGCCCCCACCCAACAACTTAAATTCTGATACTGCCCCTTTTGGAATGTTCCTAAAAGGAAATAAAACATGCCGAACATTTTTTTCCCTTATTCCTAAATTGATAAACAGGAAACTATCTTAGTGTTTAAAATTGCACCCAAAAAAAATGCTTTTTTTAAAAGGTTTGGGGACAAAATATTTTATTAGACATTAGTTTTAAAATTGAAATCCCCCTAAGGGAAAATTTCAGGCCCGGGGGGGTGTGAGGGTTTCTCCCCCATTTTTATAGGTTTTGGGTTATTTAAAACCCTTTAAAATTATTGACCCCTTTCCCCTTCCATAATTCTTTTTTAGGGAAATTGTTGTTGGGGCCGGGCCATCTGCTGACCAAAAATTTAAAAACTTTTATGCCCCCCTCTGTCTTTTGTTCCTTAAAAAAGTTTTTTTTTTAGGGAAAAAATTTGGGTTTTTTTTTAGGTTTTTTGAGTTCTTTTTTCCTGTTAGTTGTTTTTAACCCTTTAATGTAAACGGCCCCCAACACATCTTTTGGGCCCTACCCAAAAGGGCATCAATCTCCCCAGAAAGACTGCAGAAAAAAACAGAAACACGGGAAGGGGCAGCAAAACAGAGCAAAAAAACAGCAACAACAAACAGCAGCAGCAGTAACAAACTGCACCAAGGTTTATACTACTACAAAGATAACCACAGTTCTGTATCAGTGATCTATGCTGTATCCAAGGTGAATAAACCACATTCTGTTTCATACCACTGTGTTACTATATCTACTAAGCTGAGCCTGCTTGGTCCTGTCTGCTCCACATTCTGGATACGAAGGTAGGAAAGTCTCCTAGTCACTATCATCCACCAGCCAGTTACACCTTCATTCGCCTCCTGTGGGGATAGAACAGGGGGCATAATCGCTGCAGGGCGACTGATATCACATAACTTATCATCAAGCTATTCTTTACTAAAGATATTGCTTTGAAAAAAAAGAATATTTGCATAATAAAGTCACATGATTACCATACAGCTCTATAAACAATTCACTTTACAGGTATACATACTTTCCCCTGACTTCAGTACACAATGGAGGAAACTGAGGGGCAAAATCCATGTTGAGGTCTGAAGTGGTGGCTTCTCACTACAGTATTTGTGGTGTTTTTTTATGTTTCATAAAGTTCCTAAACTTTATTTTTTGTAAAGAAAACAGACATAGGGCCACATGAATGAAAACTTTCTAGGTCTAAAACTCACTTTGTTTCCCATAGTAACCAATCAGAGAGCCCCTTTAATTTCATATAGTGCTCTGGAAAAATTAGGGGGCACTCTCATTGGTTGATATGGGAAACAAAGTGAGTTTTAGACCCAGACAGTTTTCATACATGTGGCCCTTAGTGTCAGTTTCTAATGCATTTAATGTAATCTATAAATGTTTGCAAGTGGGTAAGCAACTGGCTCAGTGATAGAAAACAAAGGATGATAATTAACGATATGTATTCAGAATGGATCCCTGTTACTAGTGGGGTACCACAGGGGTCAGTATTGGGCCCTAAGATCTTTAATATTTTCATTAATGATCTTACACATGGATTGCACAGTAGAATATCAATCTTTGCAGATGATACTAAGCTCTGTAAAGTAAACCACACAATAGAGGATAATTTGTTATTACAAAGGGATCTGGATAGGTTGGAGACCTGGGCAGAGAAATGGCAGATGAGGTTTAACACATATAAATGCAAGGTTATGCACATGGGGAGGAAAAATCCATTACATGTTTACTTGTTAAATGGAAAAAACACTGGGTAAAAGTGACATGGAGAAAGACTTGGGAATCCTGGTGGACAGTAAACTTAATTGTAGCAGCCAGTGTCAAGCAACAGCTGCCAAGGCAAATAGGATTATGGGGTGTATTAAAAGGTGCATAGATGCGAATGATGGGCACCAGTGCACAGGAAAGACATTGTAGAGCTTGAACAGGTACAAAAGCAGGCAACAAAAATAATAAAATGACTGGGTGGATTGCAATACCCAGAAGATTAGCAAAATTAGGGCTATTTAGTTTACAGAAAAGACGGCTTTGGGGGGACATAATAAATATGTTTAAATATATTAATGGTCAATATAGAGATCTCTCTCATGATTTATTTATACCCAGGACTGTTGAGGAAAGAAGGTTTCTATATAAACATACAGAGGGATTCTTTACTGTTAGAGCAGTGAAACTGTGAAACTCTCTGCCAGAGGAAATTGTCATGGTGAATTCACTAACAGAATTCAAAAAGGGTTTGGATGCATTTCTGGAGCGTAATAATATAACAAGTTATAGTGACTAGAATTATGGAGAGGGGTCGTTGATCCAGAGATTTATTCTGATTGCCAGATTGGAATTGGGAAGGAATTTTTTCCCTAAAATGAGGACAATTGGCTCCTGTCTCATTGTTTTTTTTTTTGCCTTCCTCTGGATCAACACTTCAGCACAACAGGCTGAAATGGATGGAAGTCTTGTCTTTTTTCGGCCTTACAAACTATGTAACTATATATATGCCTATAAAATTTACTGTAGCCACTTGATTTTACCAAGAACATTTCACATGATTTTCATTTAACACTGAGAACAATGTTGGTATATTGTAGTATATTTGGATGTTTTCTAATGAGCATCTTCCATCAGGTATTTGAGGCATTGTAGCACATAAATATTCCTTCTGTGTTTTTTTTCTAGTATGAATCCATAAAAACGTGTTAGGTTACCTGGTCAGTCTGTTATGGCTGACTATTAGGGATTAGTCAAAATTATCTCTGAACACATCTACAATTTCCACTACAAATACTTGTTTAGAGCTAATACTCAGAAAGGTGATGGTATAAATAAAATTATCTATGACCCACACACAAAGTTGGGAAATATATTAGTGCTAAAAAGCAACTACAAGATGATGTATATTAGGCGCTAAGACTTGTTGAGTAATCTCCGAATGTCGGCAAAGAGAGATGGGTAATTATGAGCAACTAATGAGGTTTAAGAGGTAATTTAATTTATTCCCAGATATCTAAGTTATAAGTTTATGCCCAGATATCTAATTTTGGTCAGATTTTCTTTTTAACCAAGTAGTGCATTGTAGTTTCTCAACAATTTGTGCAAATGTGTAATAGTGATATGATGTTGAGTAAGTATTAGTAGCATATCATCTTTGTATAAAGAAAATTTGAATTCCCTACTCTTTCCAATTTGTCCATTAATATTAGGGTCATTCCAAATCACAGCCGCTAAGGGTTCAATACAGTAGATAAACAAAAGATAGGAAAGAAGGCATACCTAGCTAGAGCCATTTTTTTTAATCAACAGGGGAGAAGACAGAACCTGAGGGAAGCAGGTAGATGCAGTGGGAAGAGTATAAGCCTCTTAGCGAATGAGGAAATGATCCCGAAAAGCCAGTGGATTACAGGACGTCAAACATAAAATATCAGTTCAGGCTATCAAACGCTTTATTGCATCTAAACTGAACAAAACCAAGGGAGTGTTTTCGCTATTGGCAACCTCTATTAAAACTATAGGTCTTCCTGTATTATCAGCATGCAGAAAAGCCGCAGTATAATGCATGGGGAGATTGCACAGATGCAAAGTAACCAATAAAACAATCACTCATACAACCTCAGGGCATGAGGGAGGTGGTTGCCGGTACTACACTTGCATATAATAAGGCGATACAAAAGTGTGCCATAAATATAGATACGTGTGGTACACAATGCTGGCTTACAACCTATTAGTGACACCTATACTATTAGACCAGGCAGGCTGCCCAGCATTTTCTAAGTGTCCAACACAACACTGGCACACTCTGCTCCCCAGCACTGTTGGGCAAATAAAAAAGGGCATACTGGAAAAATATTAGATATGAGGTATTAGTTGGTAATGGGGCCCCATGACACAAGCTCACAAGCCTCTTCATGGCTCCTCATGTCTTGTGAGTCCCTACACTAACAACTTTACAGAAAAAACATACAAAAATGGGACATTACTTACTCAAAAAACACTCCAATTCTTTGGGGCTTGTGAACAGCTCAATGGCTGAACAAACATGAACCCAGTAGCTAGCAACTTTGCCATTTATAATGACTGGGAAAAAGATCACATGTGCAGCTAATTGCTAGAGCAAGATGAAAAATTGCACACCAACTTTAACACCTATTCACACCAGCATGCAGAAAAGCCGCAGTATAATGCATGGGGAGATTGCACAGATGCAAAGTAACCAATAAAACAATCACTCATACAACCTCAGGGCATGAGGGAGGTGGTTGCCGGTACTACAATTGCATATAATAAGGCGATACAAAAGTGTGCCATAAATATAGATACGTGTGGTACACAATGCTGGCTTACAACCTATTAGTGACACCTATACTATTAGACCAGGCGGGCTGCCCAGCATTTTCTAAGTGTCCAACACAACACTGGCACACTCTGCTCCCCAGCACTGTTGGGCAAAAAAAAAGGGCATACTGGAAAAATATTAATATGAGGTATTAGTTGGTAATGGGGGCCCCATGACACAAGCTCACAAGCCTCTTAAGGCTCCTATGTTCTTGTGAGTCCCTCACTAACAATTTTACAGAAAAAACATACAAAAATGGAATTACTTACTCAAAAAAACCCCCCAATTCTTGGGGTTGTGAACAGCTCAATGGCTGAACAAACATGAACCCAGTAGTAGCAACTTTGCCATTTTTGCTTGACTGGGAAAAGATCACATGTGCAGCTAATTGCTAGAGCAAGATGAAAAACTGCACCCAATTTAACACCTATTCACACCAGCATGCAGAAAAGCGCATAAAATTTGCATGGGAGATTGCACCAGATGCAAATGTAACCAATAAACAATCACTCTTACACCTCAGGGCATGAGGGAGGTGTTGCCGGTACTACAATTGTTATAATAAGGCGATACAAAAGTGTGCCATAAATAGATACGTGTGGTACACAATGCTGGCTTACAACCTATTAGTGACACCTTATACTATTAGATCAGCGGGCTGCCCAGCTTTTCTAATTTGTCCAACACAACACTGGGCACACTCTGCCCCCAGCACTGTTTGGGCAATTTAAAAAAGGGCATACTGGAAAAATATTAAATATGAGGTTTAGTGGAATGGGCCCCATGACACAAGCTCACGTATCTATATTTATGGCACACTTTTGTATCGCCTTATTATATGCAATTGTAGTACCAGCAACCACCTCCCTCATGCCCTGAGATTGTATGAGTGATTGTTTTATTGGTTACTTTGCATCTGTGCAATCTCCCCATGCATTATACTGCGGCTTTTCTGCATGCTGGTGTGAATAGGTGGTAAAGTTGGTGTGCAGTTTTTCATCTTGCTCTAGCAATTAGCTGCACATGTGATCTTTTTCCCAGTCAGCATAAATGGCAAAGTTGCTAGCTACTGGGTTCATGTTTGTTCAGCCATTGAGCTGTTCACAAGCCCCAAAGAATTGGAGTGTTTTTTGAGTAAGTAATGTCCTATTTTTGTATGTTTCTTCCTGTATTATCCCCACACTGTCAACAAAGCCCATCCGATCTTAATGGACTAATTGGGGGAGCCATTGGGATAAGCAGTTAGCCACAATGTTAGTAAAAAGTTTAGGTTTGCATTAAACCGTGCAATTGGTCTATAAATAGAGCAGTCAGGGTGATTGTTGTGTGGCTTTAGAATAATAGTAATATAGGAGTAAAGCATAGAGGCAGATGTAGGTGTACTATCTGGGAAACCATCAAACAGGAATTTTAAGTGAGGGACATTTCAGAATGAAACACCTGATAATATAAATAATTCAATCCATCTGAACCAGGAGACTTCCCAGACAGTAGTGATTTAATATCCTCTCCTATCTCATCAGATGAAATAAGAACATTAAGAGATTAGAGAGCTTCCCTCGAAAGCTTGGGTAAATTACAGCAGAAAAGAAACTCATCTAGTAATCTTTACCAATCTACATAATCACCAGGAAGTGTAGTAGATAGAGATATAATTTAGCCCCCCCCCCAAAAAAAAAAACATATAAAATGTTAGAAATTGCTATTGTTTCTGCTGGTCGGGACATACCCCCTGGCTGGATCCAGCCCCCTAGACATGCCCCCTGCACTGTGATTGACTGGCTGACATTTCATTCAGCCTGTTGGTATACGCCCCCAGACAGGAAATGCCCTGGCCACGCCCCCTACGCTGTGATTGGCTGCCTCCACACTCTGTGTTTTCTCCCATCTGAGCTGTTAAAATCGATAGTGAAACCAAGGGCTGCTGCTCTCCCAGCTCTAGGGGGAATGATCTGGGCAATGACTGCCTGTTTAAGTCGCAGATCCCCTCATATAACACAGTATTATATAGTCTCCTGCCTGTTAACAAGGGGAGATGAGGAGGGAGAGGGCAGTGTGCATTTCTCCATATAACCCAGTCTGTTGCCTGGTAACAGATGGGAAGGGGGGCAGTGTACACTCCTCACATGTCTCATCAGCTGTGTGTATAACTGCATATAGCACAGCAAGGAGGTTGTGGAGTCAGCCTGAAGCTCTGCAGACACATGACAAGCATGCAGGAGGCTGTATATCTGTCCACTGCAGACACATAAGAAGCATGCAGGAGGCTGAGGTGCTGTCCTCTGCAGACATCCTTCTGCTTCTACTGCCTCACCCAGAATGATGATGTCACAGGTCTTCAGTGAGGAGAGACACGCCTCCTGGGAGGGGAGACACGCCTGCTGAGAGAAGAGACTCGCCACTGGATATCAAATTCAATCTCAGAGAATTAGGTGAAGAGCACGAACCGTTCAAACAATAAAACTCCTTTAAGAAGAGAATAATTGAACTGGAATAAAGTCCAGTGAGAGGAATACCTTACAGCGGGTAACATATAGTCAGTAAGTGAAGAAATCACACCTCTAAAGGGAAAGTGCTAAAATTTCCCCTTTAAGCAATGGGGAGAGAAGTACACAATAACAACTAACAAATATCAGATATTGAATCCGAGATAAGCATACTTGCTTCAAAAAGTTTGGGAGAGAAATGCAAGCAGATGAGAGGAAGGAGTGCCGACGGGTGGGATGAAATAGATTAATAAAAAAAGGGTGGGTGCAGGTTCAAGGTTAAAGAAGGAAGTTGGAATAGAAAGTGATCAACTTCTTAATCTGATTATCATCTCAATTTACCATCAAGAATTTGCATGGGGGTTACTCATCCACAGGAAGTCTGAGGAGAAAATAATGCACCTGGCGATGACAAGAAAATGATCACTGTCAGTAGAGGTAAACTCTATCTCCCAATCCGAAAAGTCAGGGACAGTGAGATATAGAGTTAAGCACAAGACACTCAAGTCTTCAAAGGAGCAGAGTGTAACTCTTACCTATTCTTAGTATTTACAGGGAAACCCAACCTATAAGGCACATTGTGATCCTTCAAGAGTGACAACAATGGCTTTAGCGAACCTTGTTTCTGAAAAGTCAGCCAGTATATATCCAGATAAAATTGTATAGAAGAACCTTAATAGTTAAAGGAATGATGAGCCTTCACTTTTGCCATATTTCATTCTTCAACCACGAAGTCATGGACACAGGATGACATCTCTAGGTTCCATGTCTTTCATATTGTAGCTTATAACCATGTTCTTGTAGCAGGCAAGTATTGGATAGAGTTGTTGGATGAACTCTTTACTATGTTAGTGGATATGACTCATGACAACTAGGGATGAGCGAATCGAATCTGATGAAGTGGAATTCGTTTTGAATTTCAGGAGATATTTGATTCTAAATTAAGCTAAAGTTCCTGGCGATTCGTGTTAAAGAATCGTCATTTTCTCTAAAATGGCCGCGAGCACATGGTGTGACATGGGAGAAAGAAAGGAACGCCCTCAATGCAATGACATGCAGACATGCAGCCAATCAGCAGCCAGTTTCTGTGATGTCACAGCCCTATAAATAGGCCAGCCATTTTACATTCTGCCACTTGCCACTGTGTCTCTTATGTACATGGATCTCTCTGCAGCAGCACTAGATTGCACTCTGTGCTAGATGCTTCTAATTTTATAGTTACTGGGGTAAAATACCTTTCAACTACACAGTGTGTGTGTGTTCCTGAACCTGTGTTTTTTATTTTGGGATATTGCTCTCTGTGCCATAGAGTTACTTTTTTCACTTATTGTAGTGAACTATCTTTGAAATACAGTGTGTGTATTTCTCACATACACACATCTCCATTACAGCCAGTTCAGTCTTTTAGGATATTGCTCTCTGTACTAAAGAGTTACTTTTTTCACTTATTGTGGTGATTAACCAATGGTTTTTTCACTTATAATGTGAAACACCTTTGAAATACAGCTTGTTTATTTGTCATACACACACACATCTCCATTACAGGCAGGTTATTATTTTGGGTTATTGTTCTCTGCGCCAAAGAGTTACTTTTTTCAATTATAAGTTGAAACACCTTTGAAATACAGCTTGTGTATTTGTCATACACACACATCTACATTAAACAAAGTTTGTTTTATTGTAAATTTTTGATCAAACAGTATGTCAGACAAAGAGGTGGCAGGCCCTTCACATGGAAGTGGCAGTGGCACAAATGTTCTTGGAGCAGGCACAGGTCGCAGCACAGTCGCTGCAGGGGTCAATTGCCGAGGCCAGAGTTACCGGTGTCATCTAACAGCAGTGTGTTGACCACCAAGCCAACGGTTCTTGAATGGTTGACTAGGTCATCCACTTCCTCTCAGATGACGTTTGACAACTCCAGCCAAAAGTTGGTGGGTTCGTCAGGCACAACCCTTAGTTGGCATGGCCAGGGAGCAGGTCTGGGGCCACCACCTGTCCTCAACCCGCCTCTGTCCCGTTCGGTTCCCTCAGCCAGAGAACTACTATGTGGCCTGGGTTCTGCGCCACTATACAGAAAGGGCAAACTATTTGAAGACAGTGAGCAGGTACTGGGCAGCAAAGAGATGGGACAGACATCCACTGCTTCTTGCAGTAGGCGGGCAAATAGTGATGAGGAGAATGGCATGGGAGGTTATGTTGCGAGCGGTCAGGCTCTGTACACCGAGACCGTTGTGCCGATCGCACTTGGGAGCCGGGTGAAGCAAGGGCTTCATCATCATCATCGTCGGGATAAGAGGGTGGCAGCTTGTGTGCCAGGCAGTGGCGCAGCCAGCAAGTCGGTAGTGTGGCCGGGAGTAAGCAGGTGGCAGCAGTGTGAGGTCGGGAGTAAAGTGGCAACGGGGTAGACCACCTGTTTTTCAGGTCCCTTCCGGCCCAGAAAGTATTGATGCTAGGGCTCACCGAGGCAGCGGCGGTAGCAGTCAGTGCGGAGCGTTGGTAGTTAAATCACCAACTCGGCAGTGTTGAAGTTTTTTGCCAAGACATCGGAGGAGGCGAACATGGGTATATGTAGAATCTGTGGGCAGAAAGTGAGGCGTGGCTAGGGACCTAATGTTGGCACCACGGCCCTGTGTCAACATATGCAGCATCACCAACCAGTGGCCTGGGAGAAACGTGTCTCAGATGTGGTGGACCATCCTGCCGCAGCAACCAGTGGCACGCATCCCATTTCAGGCAGTCCAGGCTCCACCACCTCTGCCAAAGGGAGCTGTCTGACTTTCCCATCATCTACTGGTCCAGATGCTCCTGATCCTCGCCACTCATCACGCCAGCAGTCGTTCACCGAGGCGATTGCCAAGAGACAGCAGTATGCATCCAGTCATCCTACAGTGTAGAAGCTGGCCATGCTCCTGTCCAAGTTGGTGGTGCTGCAGCCCCTCCCTTTTCTAGTGGTGGACTCTGCACCATTCAGAGAACTGATGGTTTGTGTCGAGCCAAGGTGAAGAGTCGCTAGCCATCATTTCTCTTCGAAAAATGCAGTACCAGCCCTTCACAAATATGTAGAAGAGAAGGTGGGCCAGTCCTTGAGCCTGTCGGTGCCTTCCAAAGTGCACGGCAACGTGGACATGTGGAGCTGTAACTATGGTCAGTGACAGTACATTTCTTTTACCGCCCACTGGGTGAATGTACTTTCTGCCCAGCCACACCAGCAACTTGGACAGGAGACGCCGCTTTCTCCTCCATGTTGTCAAACTGCTGATCCTGCGCCAATGTCCACCTCCTCCTCCACCACCTCAGCCTCCACTGCAGCGACAAGTCTCAGTGCTCCTTCAGCATACCACATGTGCAGGGCACGGCGGTGTCACGCAGTTCTATACCTGGTTTGCCTGGGCGAACAAAATCGATTCCTAGCTTTCCTCGTGACAAGTGAAAATTGGAACCATGACAGAGCACGGAAAGAACATGGTGTCCACTCGGTGCCAATGAGGGCTGAGCCATGCACCCTGCATGGTGCACGTGTTTAATCTGGTTGTCAAACGGTTCCTCAAGTCTTCCACCCATCTGCAAGACATACTAAAAAAGGCCAGGAAACGTTACATGCACTTCAGCTATTCCTACACCGCCAAGCACACCATGCTTGAGCTGCAGCGGCAGAACGGCCTCCCCCAACATCGGCTGATATGCGATGTTTCCACCTGTTTTAATTCAAGCCTCCATATGTTGGACCGACTCTATGAACAGAGAAAGGCCATTAATAATTTCTTGATGATCCAAGCAGACCGGAGTACTCCCCTGTGAGATTTTTATGTCAGCCAGAGGCAGCTCATGCGTGACACCTGCCATTTGCTCAGGCCCTTTGAGAAGTCCACGTTATTTGTCAGTCGCCAAAACTATGGGATGAACAACGTCATTCCACTGCTTCATGTACTGGGACAGATGCTGCAAAATCTATCTGGTCAAGGGACTGCATCTCACGGTCATATGAGTCCAGTGGGTGCTGAACTGGAGGAGGAGGACGTTGGAGCACAAGCAATGTCTGGTGAAATGAATGATTTTTCTACCCAGATGACAGGAGAGGAGGAGCAGGAGCAGCTGGAGGAGGTAAAGGGAGATGGGGAAGACTAGGCAGATGACCCAGACACACCATGGCAGTAAACAGTGAAGATGGAGGCAGGGAGTCTCTCAAAGTCACTTGGGCAGATAGCCTGCTGCATGCTGATTTGCCTGGGTAGTGACAGCCGAATAGTTACCATCCGGCAGAGGGATGACATCTTGCTCTCCACCCTCTTGGACCCTCGCTACCGGTCCAAAATGGGGGGCCTTTTTTTCACCTGCCGAGAGGGAGTACAAACTCAAGTACTATAGAGACATTCTATATAGTCAGTTGGCCGCTGCCTTTCTGTGCCATCGTCCATCCTCTTGCAGGTCTGACGAGGGGGTTCCTCAGCACTCACATACCACTGTCACGGCTGCTGTGGTGGGGGGGGGGGGGGGGGCGGGTAGGAGCAGTACCAGCTCTATCAGCAGCAACCTGAGTCTGGAGTCGGTGATGAGCAGCTTTCTTCACCCACCTAGTGAGGAAGGTACTCACCAGCAGAAGCACCTGGAGCAGATCCAGAACCAGCAGGTGGTGGCCTATTTGAACAGCACCCTGCCACCCCACATTGAAGATCTGCTGGACTACTGGGCAGCCAAACTGGATTTGTGGCTACAACTTGCCGAGTTGGCAGTGCAGAATCTGTCCTGCCTGGCCAAGGAGAACTTGCTTTTCCACCAGAAATGTGGAGAGACTCACCTTTGTCAAGATGAATCAGACGTGGATCAGCCAGGATTTCCACACATCAATGCCTGATGCATCAGATTAGATCAGGCATGACGCCTCACCCAAACTCTGAAAAATGAGTATTGGTTCTACTGGCTACCTGCCTCAGCTACTATTATGATGCTGCCACACACCTGATGCCACACATCTGCTGCCAGCTGCTCCTTCTACCACCCACACTCTTTACCAGGGACTAGTATTGCCACCCACCTCCATATTCTTCAGTGGGCCATTATATAGCCTTCTGATGCTGCTGCCACCTCACCACTCAGTTCTCCTTATGCTGCTGCTGCCACCTCCAGTCTATGTCACCATATCACTCTCTGTCTTGATGCTGCTTCTGCCAGTAACTTCTCATTATGTCACCTAGCTGCCGCCACCTCAAACTTGTCATTGTGCCACTCTCCGGCCTGATGCTGTTGCTGCTGTTGCAGCCGCAACTTCCACATTGTGTAATTGTGCCACTCTTAGGCCTACTCATGCTGCTGCCACCTCCACAATCTGTCATTTGCAACTTTGTGGCCTACTCATGCTTCTGCCACCTCCACAATCTGTAATTTGCCACTCTGTGGCTTACTCATGCTTCTGCCACCTCCACAATGTGTTATTGTGCCATTTTGTGGCCTGATCATGCTGGTGCCACCTCCCAAATCTGTCATTTGCCACTCTGGGGCCTAGTCATGTTGCTTTCATCTCCACAATCTGTCATTGTGCCACTCTGTGGCCTACTCATGCTGCCGCCACCTCCACAATCTGTCATTGTTAAACTCTATGGCCTACTCCTGCTGCTGCCAACTGAACACTCTCCCACTCGACCACCCTGTGGTTTCCTAATGCTGTTTCCCCCCTCCACCACTCTATGATGTTTCCACTATGTTTGGTTTTCCCCTTCTTTTAATCTGTAAGAAGGAATGAAAAGGACAAACACAACCGAATCTGACTAGCCAAAAGTAGGAGTGGATAGAAAATACAGAGGACATGCAAATATTCCATTTACTTGTCATCTCTATTTTGGATCAACACCTGTTTCTTTTTGGTTTTAGCAATACTGATGGATTATTGACTGATTGAAAGTGGATACTGACGGATCAAAGGAAGGGCAAAATGATCAGTCACGTCAATGCAAAATTACTGCCGATACCCTCTTCATTGTTTCGGGGGGAGGGGGGTCTACATGTATCAGCATTAAAAGACAACAGGTTCTGTAATAATCTGTGGAATCATCTGATGCCGGTGTAAAAGGAGTGCACTCTCTGATGCTATAATGGGATCTTGGCCCTCTGCTCGGTTCTTTCTAGCTGGTGCTGACATTACCCTGTCAGACTGTTTTCCCACTTCAGTTATTTGGTCAGTTTTGACCCAGTAATTGCCCAGATAAGTAAAGTGTGAAGCGATTCTAAGAGCGGTGCCTGTCATCAGCATTGTTTCAATACCAAACCACGCTCCCTATGCATATTTCTGCATGGCACAATATTCTACAATGCCATACAGGCTCTCTGCAGCCAGGAAATAGGTGTTTTTAATGTGATTCGTCATGAATAAATTCAGAACAAAACAAATTTTTGGGAAAAATTTGGCGAAACGGCCAAATCTAATTTTTAAGAAATTCGCTCATCTCTAATGACAACATACAGAAAAGAAATTATGTTTCTGAACGATTTTGTGATAACAGGCCCAAGTTTCAATGACAGAGTTAATTTTACGTATAGTTTGAGACTAATGAAGATTGATTCGGCCAATAATCTGCTTCGAGTCGATTCCAGATTTTGTTGAATCATCTCCCGATGTTCGATCCTCGATTGCGATTAATCTCCGATTCCCATTAAAGTCTATGGGAGAGGAACACCAGGTTCATTTTTACACCCAAACAAGTGAGGTGAAGCTGGAATTAACATCCACAACAGTAAACTGGATATGTGGTACATCTTAGTCAAGACAATTAGGCTACAAGAGTCACAGAAAAAAATTCACAGGCTAAAATAATCCATTTCGCTCAATGGCTAACCGAAAACATGAGGACGGCGTAGCCATAGAAATAAAACTGGGTGCTATTTCATAATATGAGTAATATGAAAGCTGATGTGCACCCCACAACCCAGGGACACCCGTAACTCAGACTGTGGTGACCGCTAGCAATGCAGAAATAAAATTGGGTGCTTTTTCACCGTGGCCTGAGAGGACAAATAAGAGTAGTAAATGCAGACGTGCACCCCACAAGAAAGGGACACCCTGAACTCAGACTGTGGTGGATGCTGGCTACGCAGAAATAATTTGGTGATTTCATGAGAGGACAAATTTGTGCGATGCACGATCCCCCCCCCCCCCCAAACCAGGCAGCCCCCCACACACCTGTAGCTGTGCTGTTCAGGGCACTGGAGCTGTTTCCAAATCTCTAACTAATACTAACTAGAATTCTGTAATCTTGCTATACCCTAAGCTAACTACTATCAAGGATCCTTTTCAGTTGTAAAAATGCTGGCAAACAATCTCTACTAGCTTTTAAAAAAGCTGAGCAGAGAGACAGCTATCAGTTCTGTTGGCTGTATAGAAGCTAATGGTGCCAATCAGGAAGTGCAGTGACATAGTTAAAACGAGTCTCCAATGTTGTTGCTAATGGTATATATAAAACGGTATTCCTCTGTAGTAAAAAATGTATAAATTTTATTCAAACTTTACATAAAAAACTTGAATGTCCAGTGTAAACAGGTTTCACACTTTGCTTTCTATATATTAGCATTAATCATTCACCTGGTAGTTCATTGAAGTTTCTCCTTTACACTGCTTAGCCGCATAGGAGATCCCGTCGGTAGAGGACTTGTTTCATTCCGCGTCCGTGCTGTGTGAGCCTTCCTCAACACCTCACCTCTCGGGCAACGCTACGTCTCGCGACGTTTCGAGGGCTACACGCCCCCTTTGTCAAGCATAGAGGTAACCGTATGATACATCTCTTATATATGTTTCCTGTATATCTGAATGTACATTCATTATCTTAAAAACAATAACAATATAAAAACAAGCGGTATGTATCAATGTCACAAACATATGGCCATATGTTTGTGACATTGATACATACCATTTGTTTTTATATTGTCATGGTTTTTAAGATAATGAATGTACATTTAGATATACAGGAATCATATATAAGAGATGAATCATACGGTTACCTCTATGCTTGACAAAGGGGGCGTGTAGCCCTCGAAACGTCGCGAGACGTAGCGTTGCCTGAGAGGTGAGGTGTTGAGGAAGGCTCACACAGCACGGACGCGGAATGAAACAAGTCCTCTACCGACGGGATCTCCTATGCGGCTAAGCAGTGTAAAGGAGAAACTTCAATGAACTACCAGGTGATTGATTACTGCTAATATATAGAAAGTAAAGTGTGAAACCTGTTTACGCTGGACATTCAAGTTTTTTATGTAAAGTTTGAATAAAATGTATAAATTTTTTACTACGGAGGAATACAGTTTTATATATACCATTAGCAACAACATTGGAGACACATTGAATAGCAGGTGGGGACCTGCAGTTATGGTATAACCTGGTTTGTTCATTAATAAAGGTGCACTACATGATGAGTATATAATCATAGATAAAACGAGGTCATGTCATTTCAGCAGCCAATGAGATTCCTACACACCCCACTGGTGATGTCCTGTGCTCTGCGCTGATTGGCTGGATGCCAAAATCACAGGAAGCACCGAGAATGGCGCGATTGGAATCCGCGATGTCGATTATTGATCAGATTTTAAGAAAAATAATCTCTTCATCGCGGAACCAAGATTTTAGTGAAAATCTTTCCGATTTAAACTTTTTTCAATTTCATCGCTCAACACTATTTGAAACTAGTCAACTAGATGTTCTTTTTACCCATTACCATTAACTGTCTCTGTACTATCCATATGTAGCATTTGTATTTACATGAAAATCATGTACAGGGAATTTGACAGATAGTATAAGTGACAGTTGAAAAAATGTGTGTTTGTAGTGAAGAAAAATAACTGTTGGAATTCTTATATACACAAAAAGTTAAGGATAATTGGCTTTTGGTTGAAATTTCAGGATGTAAATAAATTTTTTTAATTTTTTTTAAATGCACTAAATGAGATGATCTCTTAACTTTAGAATACAAATGTCCAACTGTTCAGTGTTTCGGTACTTTTTGAACAACTTGCTGATCTCTAGCAAGGAGTTTAATAGCAAAATTCTCAACAGGTGTTTGATCCCTGAATCACCAAATATATTTAGGAGATCAATTTTAATTGGGATTTAAACAGTCCTCCACATCATGCGGTTCATATTTTGACATCATGAGACCAAAACAACAAATTACAAATGATCAAAAGTATCTCGCCATTGCTAAGTTTCAAGCAGGATGCTCTCAGATGGAAGTGGTCACTGAGCTTAAAGTGTCACAGAGTGTCATCAGCAGATTGCAACAGGGATACAGAGAGTCTGGAAGGGTCACAGAAGTGGATGTCCTTTGGCTACATCACACACTGATGACTGTTTAATTGTAAGTGGAACCTGTGGAACTGGATGGTGAATGCCACACAACTGTGTCATTTCAGACCAGTCGGAACTGATTACATCATCATGATCTGCATGCTAGATGAGCGGCAAGGGTAACTGACCACACCACCAGGCACAGGTATCATTGTCTTGCATGGGTCAAGGAGCATCTATGCTGGACAAGGGAACAGTGGTTCTCATTGCTGTTCAGTGATGAAAGTTGTTTCATTCTGAGCAGAAAGTATGGCTGCCAATAATGCTGGTGATGTCAAGGAGAACGTTATGCATCAGCCGCAGACGAGCCTTTGATGTTTGTGGTGCTACAGCGTGGGCAGGTGTGTCTAGTCGATACAGAACTTTCCTACTTATTGTGAATGGTACAGTGACAAGACTCTGGTGCTTGAATAACATCATTAATCCAGTCATTGTGGCTCTGCATGAATAACACAGGACTAGCTTCATCTGCATGCACAACAATGCTCTAGCTCACTGAGGTTGCATCTTTAGATAACGGTTGTTGGAGACTGGGGTGCACATATTCATGTTTTTCTCACTATCTGACATGAAATATGAATAAACCTTACCTATTTTAGGTCAATTGTGATTATCAAAAGTATTTATATTTGCCAAATGCCAGAATAATGAGAAAGAGAGAATTTTTAAGGCATTTTATTACTTTAAGCAAAGTCAAAAGTTTACATCACTAGGATTACTATGTCTTTAACCTCTTCCTGACGGAGCCTTTTTTTGTCACGGTCGTTTTTCCCTTCTCGCCTTCCCTGAGCCATAACTTTTTATTTTTCCACCTACATAGACAAATGTGGCCTTTTATTTTGTGGGACAATATGTACTTTTTAATGGTGTTATTCATATTACCATAGAATATACTGGGAAACCGCAAAAAAGACATTCTAAGTGGGGAAAATGTGAGAAAAAAATTACCTGCGCCATGCTTGCGGAAATTTTGCTTTTACAGCGACCAAACTTCAGTAAAAAATGATGTATTATCTGTATTCTATATGTTGATACACATTCGACAATACCAAATGGGGGGTTTCCGTTATGTTTTGGTACTGTAAAAAAATTCCAAACATTTTCTATCTTTGAAATTTGCGCAGAGGTGCCATTTTCCACGACCAATAACTTTTATGTACTAACACCTTGAGTAAGAGTGCATTTTTGGGGGGGGGGGGGGAGGGGCTAAAGTGTACTTTTTATAGCTAACAGCTTGGAATGCAAAATACTTTTTTGATTAAATTTATTCCAATTTTTAGGGGCCGTGAAATGACCCCCCAAAAAAATGCAATTTTGACGTTTGAATTTTTTTTCTTCTACTGTGTTCAGCGTATGGGATAAATGATGTTATATTTTAATAGAACTGACTTTTGCGGAAGCGACAATGTCATATATGTGTAACTTTTTTATTATTTTTTTAACTTGTAAAATGGCAAAAGGGGACTTTTAATATTGAGCTTTTAATATTTTTTGTTTGAACACTCAGTAGCTGCCTGAGAGGAGAAGTGATGTCTGAGCATGTCTGACCAGGACTGAGGAGCTCTCAGCCCTGGTCATACTCCCTGGAGACGAGCTGTAAACAATGGATCACTAAAGGAGCAGCTAAAACTGTTGCAAATGCACACAGGAACAAAGACCTACATTTTTGGAGACATATCCTGTGGTCCGACAAAACTAAAATTTAACTGTTTGGCCATAATGACCATCGTTATGTTTTGACTAAAAAAAGAGAAGCTTGGGAGCCTAACAACACCATCGCAACTGTGAAACAGGGGTGGCAGCATCATGTTGTGGGGTTGTTTTGCTGCAGGAGGGACTGGTGCACTTTACAAAATAGATGGCATCATGAGGAAAGAAGATTATGTGGCAATACTTAAGCAACATCTCAAGACATCAGTTAGGAAGTTAAAGCTTGGGTGGAAATTAGTTTTCCAAATGGACAGTGACCCGAAACATACTGCCAAACTGGTTACAAAGTGGCTTTAGGATAACCAAGTCAATGTTTTGGAGTGGCCATCACAAAGCCCTGATCTCAATCCTATTTCAAATTTATGGGCAAAGTGAACAAGGCAGGTGAACAAGGCGACCTACAAACAGGGCTCAGTTACACCAGTTCTTTCAGGAGGAATAGGCCAAAATTCCTACCAACTACTGTGAGAAGCTTGTGGAAGGATATGCAAAATATTTGACCCAAGTCATACAGTTTAAGTGCAATACTACCGAATACTAATGAAATGTACGTAAACTTTTGACTTTGCAGAAAGTAATAAAAATGCCTTACAAAATTCTCTCTCTCTCATTATTCTGACATTTAGCAAATATAAATAATTTTGATAACCCTAATTGTCCTTAAATGGGTAAGGTTTATTCTGATTTCATGTCAGATAGTGAGAAAAACATGCATATGTGTCTTTTTATATAGTGTATGTAAACTTCTGTTTTTAGCTGTATATATAGAAATTGCCATTTACATTGCACAAAAAGTAATGGAATTGCAACAATGCTTGCATGTAATTTGTAAGATTTTGATTGCCATTTGGGTGGCAGCTCAATTTCCAAAACAAACTCACAATTACTTAGTGACCTTTTTTCTTATCCTCTTCTAATAGTCTTGTCAGCTATCAATTAAGACTAGTGACAGTCTCATGCAAAACTGTCCTGCTGAATAAAGCCTTGATGTCTGTGATATGTCTAAACTTTTCCCCTGGCGTCTCTCACACCATTTGCTGGGTAAAAGAATTTCCATGTGTTAATCACAAAAGACACATTTCACCTGCTTAGTAGAATACAGCATTATGGTTTGTGATTTTTACGCTTATTTCCACCAATGAACTCTTCACTATACCTAATACAATATAATATGTCTTAAATATGCCTTAAAACTCATCAAAATTTGTCAAACATTATGTAATAAAACACCGTTGAAAATGTTGTAAGAGGAAAAGAAACCTTTTTAGAAAATCGTAAGCATTTTTCCGGTATTTTGATAGTTTTAAATACATCATAAAATAGCCTTGTGTGACCTAGACCTAACCATGTTAAAACAACATAGTCTCTGGTCTCATCTGCATTTGCACTTTCTGTTGTGGGATCTATTAGGTATTCTGTCATTATTATTGCATAGCATGTAGCACTACTCTTTCCATAAAGATGAACACAAAGTTGACTCACCCGTCAAAGGGCTTTGTTAGGTGCCTACTGGATCCATTATACAATGCAGCACAATTAGGTCATTCTTTGCATTAAGATCTTTGTTTGAAGACAGGCTTTGTTAGCTAAAACTTGGGATGGATAAAAAAAAATAGTATTAACCCTTCAGCTATACCTCTTTAATATGTACTTTTACTTAAAAGCAGCATGCAAAACTACATCAAAATGCAAAGCTTAAAACCAGCTACGCATTAGAGGACAGTGAACACTGAGAATTGTTCTGTTCTGGATGCTAAAAATTGGGACATTTTGAATGGATGGATTCCATATGACTTTTTAAGCATCTTCTTTGCAATGCTAGCAGTCAGGAAATCATGTGGCAAGGTCTGGCTGTGCTACTGTATATAAATGCCTGACAACTTTAAACAAAAATGCTATCTTAGTGGGAAATATTTGGGGGTTACCTCCCTTATGTATGGAAATGGAGAAAGATCTGTTTTCAAGGTACTGGTTAGGCAGAGGTACTAAAGATAAAACATTTATTATGTTTGTGTATATTTTATTAAACATTATATTACAACGTAGAGGGTACAATAACATATTTTGCCTTAACAAATTTGTGTCCTCTGTTTATTACATACTGCATGAAGGTCTAGTGGAAGACATGAAACATCTTATATATTTAGCCAATATTTCTAATTCAAAAAAATAATCTCAATTATTTTACATCAAGTGTTTCTTTTGTGTGAAGACATGGTCCAATTGATTTGTCAGGTTTCAGTTTTTCATCAAATAAAAGTTATTGCATTTTATAATGGTTAATTATTCCACTTTCAAAGGACAGTTTCATAATGGCTCCTGCACACATTCATGTTGTACAGCTGTTTAATACAACTTTACATGAAGGTATGCGGAGGTTTTCTCCATATTAAGTCATGATGAAAATTATTAAATATTGTAACATGTTCTATTGCATTTCATGTTATGCAGGTATTATGTCTACAGCTCCATGTTACAAAACTATAGGAACTCATAGTGACTCCGTGTGGAGTCATGGGGCATACTTTAAGGCCATGTTCACACGCCTTATTTTGACGCGCATTTAGGGCCACATGATTGAACCTGTTTAGGTCTAAAACTCACTTTTTTGCCCATGGGTTACTATGGGCAATAGAGTGAGTTTTAGACCTAAACAGGTTCATACATTTGGCCCTTAGTCTTATATTTAGATTATTCCTGAAGCAAGAAGAAACAGACTGTTAACAGCCAATTCAAAATACTTTGCAGTGTAAAAACATATTTTAAAAATACCTTTATCATCTTCCTTGTTGGTGCTGTTAATAAAAGCTACTGTAGGCAGGTCCTGAGCAAAATCAGTCTCCTTGCCCCTTCTGGCAGCTGACAGTATAGCCCCTTTTACTTTCCTGCATTAAGGAGTTTTTCAGATATAGTGCCATGCTGTTGCAGATAACTTCCTCCTTTCATTGAAAGCTGTGGAGAAAGCTATTTGTATTGGCCGCCCTGTAGTGAGCAGACAACCCTCCATCAGGCGCAGCTGGCCTGACAGGCACTCCATTAGTTTTGTTTCTTTCTCCTCTCCAAATTATCAGATGGCCGGCCCATTCATCCCCGCTGCACAGTGAAAAGCGAACGTTCATATGACGTTATGGCCCTTGATTGGCTTCACATAGCACGTGAACGATGAACGTTCACTGTGCAGCGGAGATGAATGGTCTGGGCCATCCGGATGTAGCTGAAGCATCATGGAGATGAGTACGCTTCTTTTTTTTCTCTTTTTAATTATACCCCAGCCGATCAGAAAGTTTTTTTAAGTCCCAGAACACCCCTTTAGTATGATGATCCTTTAAAACAAGCGACAGTATCAATGCCTTTCGGTAGAATTGTATACAACAAAATGTATTCTGCACAGTATATTGATTTTTAATGGGAGTCAGTGGCAGACGTAGGCATCGGTGAAGAAATGTTGAGTCATGTTTCTGGAGCTTACATTTGGCAGAAGCCTGCAGTCATATAGCTGAATATGTTTTGAACCTAAAGCATTTTACTTCCTTATTTTTATAGACTTGACTTTATCAGCATATCTATCTTACTGAAATAAGGCAATATAGTATTTATTGGCTATTTTTAACCATGTGCTAAGTAACACCTTAGGTAGCTTATGCTTGTATTGCCAGTCTTGGCTAAGCATATATAGAATAATATTCAAATGATCATTTTCCCATATATAAAAACAGAATTGCTGATGAAAGCTATCTGTCTTATTTTTACTCCCCTGGGACAAGTATTGTGTGACTCAAGCTAGTGTATGTCCCTTAATTGCTATTTAAAGCTATGGTGGAGGAAACTGTCTTTAATTATCTGGCTTCAGTTTGTTTTGCACCCAATGCCAGTTATTTAGTAACAAAGGGAAGAAGGAATGAACTAGACAAAATAAAAATAGCAATTTATTAACACACTGCATCCACAATGCTAAAAGGAAATCCAAAGGCTAATGTAAATTATACATAAAACCAGATTTTCATTTGCAACATTTTTAGTAAACTAGTTGCTTAAAGGCATATGCTGCTTACTGAAGTCACAAGACGCCTGGTTTCTTGTTATCTTGCCTGGTGGGTTAAATATATTAGTTTTCAAAATGTAATGCTTTTTCTGTTTTGTTCTTTGACTTATCGTGTGTTTTCTGTTTTACAGGATAGTTTTCCAGCTCGGTTTGGAGGAATCCATTTTGTCAATCAACCTTGGTACATTCATGCCCTATATACTGTCATAAGGCCCTTTTTGAAGGAAAAGACAAGAAAGAGGGTATACTAAATTCTCAGATATACAATTTATTTTCTAGCATAAAATGCATTACTGTTCAGAAAAATAACAAATACTGTAATATTTCTTAACATATTATTTATTTATTTTTTTTAGAAATTGCTCTTAGGCTATGATCACACGGTGTCTTTTAGGACGTATTTCGGGGCGTATTTGTGCTGCAATGCGCCCCAAAATAAGTCCTGTAATTACGGTAATCATGAGAGCTATGATTACCTACCGTATTCCCCGCCGTGTCTTGAACGCTGGCAGAAAGAAGTGACAGGTCAGGGATGAAAATGAATGGTGCGTTCTTCTAAACACACGGCGTCTTGCGGCACACACAAGTACATGCTGCAGGACGCCATGTGAACATACCCTTAGGTACGCGCTGCAAGACGCCATGTGAACATACCCTTAGAGTATGTTTACACAGTGTCTTGCGGTGCATACATGTGCGTGCTGCAAGACGCCGTGTGTTTAGAAGAACACGCTGCTCAGCGCATTTTTCTACAGCGCAGGAAGGGGGAGCGGATCACGGCCGGCCCCATTCACTTTCGTTATTCCTGCCGCATATACGCTGGAAAGAAGTGACATGTGACATGACATGTCACTTCTTTCACCTGCTGTTCAATACGCGGCAGGGAAGAAGGCAGGTATTCATAGCTCTATGAGAGCTATGATTACTGTAATTACAGGACGTATTTCGGGGCGCATTGCAGCGCCATTACGCCCAGAAATACATCCTGAAATAAGCCGTGTGAACATACCCTTAGGTGCACAGTCGTGCTGATAATTTTGTTTACCAGTAGAGATGGGCGAATTTCTCAAAAATTCGGTTCGGTCACTTCGCCGAATTTCCCGACAAAAATAAATTTGGTCCGAATTACTTTGGGACGAATCGCGCCAAAAAACAGCTATATCCAGGCTGCACAGAGCCTGCAGGGTGCTGTAGAACGTTGTGCCATGCTTAAATATGCAGAGGGAGCTTGGTTTGGTCTTCATACAATGTTGTGTTTTAGTATGACACGCACATGACTGCCGACGCTCTTAGAATCGCTTGAATATGAAATTCCCTGGGCACTTAAGAGGGCAAAACTGACCAAAAAACTCAAGCGGGAATGTAGCCTGATAAAGTCATGCCAGCGAGAGCTGGAAAAAAACAAGCTGAGAGCTCAGGTGGCAACATTAGCGACAGAGTGCGGAGATGACGGGGGCAGCAGTCAGCAAGCATGAGGTTCAACAGTGGCAGACAATGACACAGTGTGGAGGAGGCACGGCAGCAGCAGCAAGAGGTCAGGCTACTGGCACAAAATGACATTGCTGGAGGAGTGGCAGAAACAGAAAAGGCCACAGAGTGGCCACAATACCAGTGTGGAGGTCACGGCAGCATGCAGCATGAGGTCCAGACAATGGCACAATAACATTCCTGGCGGGGTGGCAAAACAGTAGTAGGCCACAAGAGTGGCACTGACACAGTGTGGAGGTTGACGGCAGCATCAGCATGAGGTCAAGAGTGGCACAATGACAGTCTGTAGGTGGTCAAAACAGTAATAGGCCACAGAGTGGCACAGTGGTGACCAGAGAGTGGAGGTCACAGCAGCAGCAGCATGAGGTCAGAGAGTGGCACAGTGAACACAGTGTGGAGGGCACGGCAGCAGCATCATGAGTCAGAGAAGTGCACAATTACATTCTGGAGTGGCAAAACAGGTGAGTAGGCCACAAAGTGGCACAATTCACACAGGGTGGAGGTCCACAGCAGTCAGCAGCATGAGGTCAGACAGTGCACATGACACAGTGTGGAGGTCACGTACAGCAGCAGCTATGAGGTCAGACAGTGCACAATGACATTCTGGAGTTGGCAAAAACAGGAGTAGGCAACAAGTGGCAGCAATGACACAGTGTGGAGGTCACGGCAGCAGCCACTAGCAGCAGCATGATTGGTCAGACAGTGGCAAAATGACAATACTGGAGGTGGCAAAAACAGGAGTAGGCACAGGAGTGGCACAATGACACAGTGTGGGATGTCATGGCACCAGCAACAGCAGCAGCATCATGAGTATCATAGAGTGGCACAAATGACAGTGTTGAGGTTGGTGGCAAATACCAGTCCCTGGTAAAGATGGTGGTTGCATTATGGAGAATGTGACACAGATGTGTGGCATCAATGCGCGGGTGGCGGCATCAGAATAGTTGGCTGAGGCAGGTAGTATAGAACCCAGATCATTTCTTCACAGTTTTGGGTGAGGAAGTCATGGCTGATGTAGTCAGACGCTAAGGCATTGGTTTGTGGAAATCCTGGTCCGATCACGCCTGGATTCATCTTGACAAAGGTAAGTCCGATCCACATTCCCATGGACAATGCGGGTTCTCCTTGGGGTACGATGAACCCCCGCGCAACTGAACACCCTCATGAAGCCACACCTACTGGCGGGCATGGACAGCTTCTTCACTGAAAACTCGGCAAGGTGCGGCCACACATCCCAGTTTGCTGCCCAGTAGTCCAGCGGATCTTCTACTGGGTGGCAGAGGTTGTTGTCCAAGTAGGCCACCACCGTTGGTTCAGGGACTGCTCCAGGTCCGCTGCTGCTGGCGGCTGCCCCCTCACTAGTCGGCTGAAGGACGCTGCACATCAGAGACTCCAGACTTAGTTGCTGCTGAATGGAGCTGGTACTGCTCCTACCCCCCACCTTACCCCCCGCAGCCGCGCAGTAGTACGTGAGCACGAAAAACCCCCCTTACAGACCTGTCCAGAGAGGGCCAACTGACTACTGAGTATTTCCCTATAGTATTGAGTTTGTCCTCCTCCTCTCAGCAGCTGTGAAAAGAGGCTCCCATTTTGGACCAGTAGCGGGGTCCAATAGGGTGAGAGCCAGAATTAATCCCTTTGCCGGATGCTGACTATTCGGCTGTCACAGCCAGGCAATATGCCGCATGCTGCGGGCCATCTGCACAAGTGACTCCGAGGTGCTCCCTGTCTCCATCTCCACTGTATACTGCCACGGTGCTTGCGGTTCATCTGCCCTCGTCTTCCTCATCTCCATCTACCTCCTCTCAGCTGCTCCTGCTCCTCCTCTCATTGTCACCTAGTAGAAAATCCACTCATTTCACCAACAATGCTTCGCTCCAATGTCCTCCTCCTCCTCCATTTCAGTCCCCACCGGACTCCTGAGGCCGCGAGATGTCGTCCGCCACGTCTCCTTCCTGGCCCAGACAGATTTTGCAGCACTGTTCCAGACTGACCGTGAATTGACATTAGTTCTTCCCTTAGACCTTGCAAATGACAAATAACGTGGCCTCCTCGAATTGTCCTCAACAAACGCAGGGTGTCACGCATGAGCTGCCACTGGCTGACATCAAAGTTGCACAGGAGAGTAGATTCATATTTCATAGTTTGTAAGGCCAAAAAGACGAGACTTCCATCCAGTTCAGCCTGTGTTCTAAGGTTTTGATCCAGAGGAAGGCAAAATAACCCAATTAAGGTATAAGCCAAGACCACATTTTAGGGAAAAATTCCTCTCCGACTCCAATTCGGCAATCGAAATACCCTGGGATCAATGACCCCTCTCTCCAGAATCCTAAGACACTAAACTTGTTAATTATTATGCATCATAATATGCATCCAACCCTTTTTGAACTCTGTTAGTGAATTCACCATGACAAGTTTTCCTCTGTCAGAGAGTTCCACATTCTCACTTGCTTTTCAGTAAAGGAATCCCTTTCTATGTTTAAGTAGAAACTTTCGTTACCCAAGACGTAAGGATTCCCCCTTGTTTCAGATACAGTCCTGGGTATAAATAAATCTTGGGAGAGATTCTCTAGATTGAATTGTTGATGTATTTAAACATATTATTTATGTCCCCCCGAGCCGTCTTTCTCTACTAAATAACCCTAATCTCTGCTAATCTTTCATTGGTACTTAGTCCACCCATCCTTTTTATTATTTTGTTGCCCCCTATTGTACAAGTTCAGCGCTCACAATGTCCTTTCCGTGCACTGGAGCCCAAAACTGTACACATATTCCATCACTGGTCTAAACAGAGACTTGTATAATTGGGAGAATAGATGTTCTCATCATGTGCCTCTACTGCCCCTTCTAATGCACCCCATGATCCTATTGCCTTGGCAGCTGCTGTCGGACACTAGGCTGCTACAATTAAGTTTACAGTCCCCCAGGATTCCCAATTCCTTCTCCATGTCACTTTTACCCACCTTTTTCCATTTAACATGTAGTCATGTAATGTGATATTTTCTCCCCATGTGCATAACCTTGCATTACTGTGTTAAACCTCATCTGCCATTCCCTGCCCAGGTCCTCCAACTTATCCAAACCTTTGTAATACACACGCATTATCCTCTATTGTGTTGATTACATTTACAGAAGGCTTTGTATCGTCTGCAAAGATCGAGTATTCCTACTGATGCAATCTCATGTGATAAGAATCGTTAATGAAAATGTTGAAGAGGGATAGGCCCAATACTGACCCTTGTGGTACCCCACTAGTAACACAATCCAGCAAGTATTACCAGTTAATTACTACCCTTTGTTTTCTATCAGTGAGCCAGTTGCTTAACCCACTTGCATACGTTTCCCCAGTCCAAGCATTGTCCATTTACTTACCACCTTTTTATGAGGTACCTATCAAAGGCTTTAGAAAAATCTAGATATTATGACATTGCAGTGCCTCACCCCATCCAGGCTAGCACTGACTTCCTCATAGAAGCTGATGAGATTAGTCTGACAGGACCGATCCTTCATGAAACCCATGCTGAACGGCGTGTATACATTTATTTGTCAGTGAAGATACTCAGGATGCACTCTTAGAAAACCTTCAAACATTTTACCTCAACAGAGGTCAAACATACTGGCCTATAGTTTCCTGGATCCTTTTTGTACCCCATTTTGAATATTGGGCACCACATTTGCTATCGCCAATCCTTTGGGACAACTCCGGTTATTAGACCAGTCCATAAATAATAAGAATATGGGCCTATCTATGACATCACTTAACTCCCTTAGGACACGATGTGTATGCCATCTGGACCTGGGATTTTGTCTTTTAATCTCTTAAACCGGAGGCTGCACTCTCTTGTAAGACAAGAAACCTTTTAAGTTGAGTTTACCTCATCCCTCTTTTCAACAGGAAGCTCATCTCCTCGTTAATACAGTGGAGAAAAAATGTTAATAGATTTGCTTTTTTATCTCATCCCCTCTACTGTCTCTCCGTGCAGTATTTTTTTCAAAGGGCCAACCTTTTCTGTTTTAATTCTTTTACTATAAATAAATTTAAAAAATAATTTGGGTAAGTTTTACTTTCAATGGCGTACATCTTTCCGTCCTCCACTTTGCTTCTTATCTTTATTTTACACACTTTTATTTTCTTCCTCTATACTTCTTTAGTGCCTCTTCACTACCTTCCTGTTTTAGTATGTAAACCGTTTCCTTTTGTTCTTTTATGCTCTTTTACATCCCTGTTGATCCACATTGGGTTTTTTCCATGTTCTAATTATTTTATTACATAAAGTATGTACCTCTCACATGGTAGCCTAGGATGTTTTAAAAATATCCCTATATTATTAGTTCTGCCATATTTAAACACATTGTCCCAGTCAATATTGTTTAGGGCCTCCTAAGCAGAATAAAATTACCTTCCTAAATTCAGTATTTTTGTGCTCCTTGACAAAAACTCCTATTGTAAGGAGTAAACGTAAATTATATATTATGTCACTCATTTCCCAGGTGCCCTCAACCTGAACCTTTGTTACTCTGTCAGGTCTAGTTGTCCAATATTAAAGCTAGGAGGGCTTTCCTCGTATCGAATCTTGCACCATTTGCCAAAATTAATTATCATTATTTATTGACAAAAACGCTGTTTTCCTTTGTGAGAGCTACAGGTTTCAGATCCCAATGATGTCTGGATAGTAAAAGTCGCCCATAATAATAACATCATTCTGATTAGCCGCCTCAATCTATTTGCCTGAGGAGTAAACTTTTATGGTTCTGTTATACTGGGCCTATAGCATACCCTATTAGTATTATATTGTTATTGTTACCCATTGTGTATATTTACCCATAATGATTCACTTGTTCATTTACCTGTACCTATATCATCCCCAGTGTTGCTTCAGACAGGATTTTACATAGAGACAGACACTTCCAGCCTTACCGGTCTTACATCCTTTCTAAATGCTGTAATCCTGTAAGTTAACCGGCCCCATCGTAGCTCTCTATCCATGCATGTCTCTGTTGTCCCCACTTTGTCCTATTTTTCTATCAACTATTAGTAATTCTAGTCTCAATTATTTTGTTGTCAGTACTCCTAGCATTGGTCAGCAAGCAAATTAAAGATTTTTCAATTTTATACCCTCTCCCAGATTTTTTAACTATTGCTACAACCCCCTCCCTCCACTCCACCCCCTTTTTTAATATTATTTATTACTAATGACCCAGCTCTCTATCCTTCACTATCTTGCATCTATCTTTGTAGATTACCCTCCCCACCCAACTCTAGTTTAAATAATTCCTCCAACTTCCTGCCATTTCTGTTCCCTAATACAGCTGCACCCTCCCCATTTAGGTGCATTCCCATCCTAGCATAGAGCCTGTACCAAGACATAAGTCAGCCCGGTTCTCCAAAAACCTAAATCCCTCGTTCCAACACCAATTTTTGAGCCACTTAATTCACCTCTCTATTCCTCCCACTGTCCCTCTGGTGTGGCTCGTGGAACAGTAATATTTCTGAAAATATTACTCAGGAGGTCCTTGCCTTAGCTTTTGGCCTAAGTGCCTGAAATCATTTTATAAGGACACTCCACCCACCCTAGCTTTGTCAATTGGTGCCAATGTGGACCATGACAGCTGGATTCTCACCAGCCCCACCCAGCAGTCTGTCAACCCGATCCGCGATATGTCGAACTCGGGCCCCAGGTAAACAACATAACTGTTCGACAACCGTCTTTGTGGCAGATTCCCTGTTCTGTGCCCCTAATAATGGATCCCCAACTCCTAGCACCTGTCTAGCCTGATCTGCACTCTATCCCCATCTTACTGGAGCAGACAGGTAGTGTCATGAAGCAGCAACGCTATTTCTGACTATACCCCTCGTCTGCCAAACTTGCAAATTTGTTGGGGTGTACCATAACTCAGGACTAGTCTCTCCTGACACTCTTCCCTCTACCCATCTTTCTGACTGTTTACCCATCTAGCAGCCTCATGTTCCTGCACCTCCATGCTACCACCCTCCCCACATCTACACCTCGATGAGTGGCGTCAGTGAGGCGGCAAAACTCCTTCCCAGTTGGCAATGATCGTCAGTGTCGCCCACTTGCTCATTTAGATCCAGGATCCGTCTATAAAATGTGTCAGTGTGCACACATTCTTGCACAGCAGTTATGCCCCCTCAAACTGTTTCTCAAGGATGGCATACATTTCACAGGTTTGCACTGACAGCATTTTCAAACATGGAACTCCATGGGGAAGTTACCAAAAAGATAAATGAATACATTATAATAATAGGCCGATACAATACAGTCCCCCTCTAAACTCCCAAATCTAAATCTCTCAATCTTAATTCACCCCCCCCCCCCCCCCCCCCCCCGCCAACACTTAAAAGAAACACACTTTAAGTACTCCTGTCCGCCCTGGATCATCAAAAAATCTTTTACATGGCCCTTTCTGCTGTTCATACAGTCTCCAACAAGTTGCAGGCTGTAATTCCAACGGGTAGAAACATACGCATATCAGAGAGTGTTGGGGGAGGCCGTTCTGCCGCTGCAACTCAATGAGGGTGTTCCAGGCATTGTGAGAAAGGTGAAATGCCTGCACAGTTTCCTGGCTCATTTGCAGAATCTGCTTGAAGATCGGTGTACAGACTTCAGGTAACACTTTTCACAACCATATTGAACGACGTGCCGCCATGCAGGCGCATGGACCATCCCTCCTCGGTGCAGCGCAGACACCCTGTTCCTCCCATTGTCCGTCACCATGGTTTCTGATTTGCAGTTGGCAGCCAGAAAAGCCACACATCGATTTCTTGCTGCATGATGCGGAGCAGTTCCTCCCGGCTGTGACTTCATCGTTCTCCGAGGCAAGCAGTGTATACTGCGTGACACCACTGTGCCCTACACATGCTGTATGATGGAGCAGTACTTGTGGAGGCTGAGATGAGGGTGGAGTAGAGTAGGTGGACATTGGCCGCATGAGCCGCAGTTTGACAATGTGGAGAAGAAAGCGGCATCTCCTGGTCCGAATTTGTTGGTGTGCCAGGGCAGGAAGCACATACCCCAGTGGGCCGTAAAGGACATGTACTGGCCCTGTACCGTAAGTTACAGCTCCCAGACGACCGCATGCTGTGCACCTTGTGAACAAACCGATAAGCTCAAGACTGGCCCACCTTCTGTTCTACATAATTATTAAGGTGCTGTACTCGCCTTTTTGGAAACATAAAGTATGGCTTGGAACTCTCCATCTCGCTCGGCACAAGCCATTAGTTCTCTGAACGGTGCAGTGTCACCATTGGTGAAAGGGATGGGACTGCAGAACCAACAACTTGGACAGGAGCAAGGTCAGCTTCTGCACCTTAGGATGTGTGTTGGACGCATATGTTGTCTCTTTGCGAATCGCCTCGCTGAACGACTGCTGTCTCCATGAGTAGCGAGGAGGGCAGGAGCATCTGGACCGGGAATGATGTCAAAGAGAAACAGCTCCCTTCTGCGAGAGGTGTATGTGAGCCTTGGACTGCTGCAATGCAGCGTGCAAAACCTGGGCGCAGATGCTGGCTGTTGCTGCAGTGTCAGGATGGGACCACCAAAGCTGAGCCAACGTTTCTCCCATCCACCGGAGTGTGACCGCAGCATGTGTTGAACGCAGGGCCGTGGTGTCAACATTATCACCCTGGCCCACGCTTCAGTTTTCTCCTACAGATTCTACATATACCAATAAAATCGGCTCTCCTGTGTCTTAGCAAAAACTGCCACACCGCCGAGTATCTGATTTTTTACCCGCCAACACTCCGCACTGAGCTGCCTCGCTGAGCCCCTTGCCGCTACTTTCTTGGACCTGCGAAGCGGTTTATGTTTACCCCGTGGCCGCTTCGGCTCCCACAAATAAAACTCCTCACACTGCTGCTATCCTGCTGACTCACGTCCACACTACCCACTTGCTGGCTGCGCCGCTGCCTGACATGCAAGCTGACGCCCTCTACTCCTCGACGGATGATGAGCCGTTGCCTCACCTGGCTCCCAATTGTCGGTCGGCTACATCATCATTCTATTTGTTTTTCAATCGTCACTGCTGGTCCTCATCACCGTGTCTTGGTATTCAGATGCTGACCCCTCACAATATGACCCTCCCATGCCACCTCAACATCTATAATTGCCGCCTACTGAAAGAAGCAGGGGATATTGCCCCCATTTCTTCGCTGGCCAAGATAGCTGCTGACAGCCCGCCTCAATTGTTCATCCTCTGCTAATAATTAGTGCGCTGATCCCCATGACCACATAGTATATCTCGATGAGGGAACCGGATGGACAGAGGCGGGTTAGGACAGGTTTAGGCCGCTGACCCCTCCCGGACATGCAATAAGGTTTGTGTCTGACGTTCCCACCGACTTCTGAGCTGGGGTTGTCAGATGTCATCTTGGAGGAGTGGATGACCTAGTAAACCAATCAAGAACCATTTGTGTTGCTGAACAACACACGGCCGCTAGATGAACAGCGGCAGTTGTGGCCTCACCAAGTCGACCCTGCTGCGACTTCCCCCATGCTGTGCTGCGACTGGGCCGCTCCAGGAATGTTTGTGCCTCTGCCACTCGCAGGTGAAGAGCCTGCCACCTCTCTGTCATACTGTTTGTTCTAAAATGTACAGACCACTGTTTGAAGAAGATATCTGTATTGATAAATACACTCCCTGGTAGTTTTACTCCAAACAAACCCATAACAAGCTTGGTAACCCTTGGATATAATTGCCGCTCCACAAAATGGCATGAAAAATTTACTTTATAGTTCTTTTAAAAACACTGGGTGTATCTTACTGAATGTAAAAGCACAAACAGGCTAATTAACCTTAGTATAGAATTATGCTGCAGAATTTCTTCTTGTGGCGGTGGAAAAAAACAAAGTTTCTTTTACTGAGTACAACTGCAGAAAAATACTTAGTTAACGCTTGGATGTAAATTGTGCAAAAGAATTAGTCAACCAAAAACTACCAGCGTTTGTATCGTAGTACAATGCGTCTATTTGTACGGTACAACAGCAAGAGAAAAACTTGTAAATAACTTTCGTGTCGTGAATATTCTAGCAGGCAATGTCTTTTTTGGCGGTGAAAAAGACTGTTTAATTTAGTCACCACAACAGCAGAACAAAGCTAATTAACCCTGGATGTAATTGCGCAAAAGAATTGAGCAGCTAAAACACCAGATTTGTAGCGTGTTTCAAAGGAGATGTATTTTACCCACACAACAAGAGAAAAACTTGTAATTAACCTTCGGTCGTGAATTATGCTACAGGCAAAATGTAATTTTAGCCGGTGAAAGAAGACGGTATATTTATTAGTCACCACAACAGCAGATACAACGCTAACTTAAGCCCCTGGTTGTAATTGCCAAAAGAATTGGAGCAGCCAAAAACTAGCAGCTTGTAGCGTGTTACGAATGGCGTTGTATTTTACCGGAACAACAGCAAAGAAAAAGCTAGTAATTAACTTGGTTGTGAATGTATGCTACAGGCAAAATGTCATATTTGCGTGTTGAAAACTGTTTTATTCTATTCACCACAACAGCAAACAACGCTTAATTAACTCCCTGGATGTAAATTGCGCAAAAGAATGTGAGCAGCCAAAAACTACCAGCTTTGTAGCGTGTTACAATTGTGTGTATTTACGCAACACCACAAGAGAAAAAACTTGTAATTAAACCCCTTCGCTTGAGAATTATGCTAGCAGGCAAAATGTCTTTTTTGGTGTGAAAAAAGACGTTTTATTAGTCCCACAACAGCCATGAACAACGCTTAATTTACCCCTGATGTAAATTGCGCAAAAGGAAAATGAGCACCAAAAACTACCAACCCCGCTTTGTAGCGTGTTAGAATGTGGTATTTTACGCTACACAACAAGAGGAAAAAACTTGTAACTAACCTTCGTTGTGAATTAATGCTACAGGCAAAATGTCTTTTTGCACGTGAAAAAGACAGTTTATTTTTTAGTCACCACAACACAAACAATGCTTAATTACCCCCTGGATGTGATTGTGCAAAAGAAATTTGAGCAGCCAAAAATAAGTGTATTTGAATTGTAAAAACGCTGTTTCTTTAAATGAATACAACCTGAACAGTCTTAGATCACCCTTGGATATTCAATGTGCTGTGAGCAGATAGCATTCAAATGTAAATGCAGTCTGCACTTGGACGCACACTGGACTTCAGATCAATACCCCACAAAATCATAAATAGAACGTTAAGAGAAGCAGTCTCTGAGACAAGCTGAGACACCCCCCAAAAATCGCTGATAAAAATGAGTTCTTTAGTAATCAGCGATCATTAGCATGACCGCGCAGCACCCTTCCCAAATCATAACAGTGAGAGCTTTATGAGCTCCCAGCGTGCCGCACCTGACTTATATAGTGCGGAGACGTCACAAGAAACCCGCAGGTCTCTGATTGGCTTCATTCTCTGCACAGATTCCATGCAGGCTATGCCCCTTCTTCCTCCAGAGTTCTTTGCCCCCATGTAATGGCCCATTTTGCTCGCATCCATTTTATCAAACAAAAGCACACTTCGTTCACGCGACAGTATCCCCAAAGATCGACATCGTTCCAACTGAAGTTTTCCTGAAATTCTAAAACGAATTCCACTTCGTTAGAATCAATTCGCCCATCTCTATTTACCAGCAGTTGTATATAGGAGTTACAGCTCCGCTCTGGTCTTCCAAAGGGTCACATAATTTGTTCTCTGGTCTACCAAAACCCATAGTATCTTTCATGTGGACTGGAATTCAGTCTCATGAGACTAACTTTGAGCATTTCAAAGGAATGTTTAGAGATCACCAATGCTCACTATAGCAAAGCATTATAATCTGTCAGTTTAAAACTGACAGGCCAACTATTAGTTTCAAAATTTCAGTACTTGTGCACACGGGCTACAGGTTTTGTTGTTTGCCTGTCCTGTTAACATCTACATGTGGCAATATGAAAACATTTTAAAATTGATATATTTCTAAACTACAGTACATTGCTTTTGTCATCTAGATTAGTTTTATGTAATTGAGGCTACACTTTACTTTGATTTCACTTTACGTGTGTGTACGCTATACGTTTTTAAAGCAATCACTTCCAGATAACATCTACCTGAAGCAATATAGAATACTACTAAACATATCTGCAGGTGAAAGTATACATGTATGACACGTTTTATGAATTCAAAAATCAAAGTACCTACGATGATTGCCAACCTCCAATACTCCGCAACTGCTCTGAGGATCTTTCCTTACCCATAAGCCATTTCTTGAAATATGTTTCATTGGTGGTAAGACATGGTACAAATGAACAACAGTCACGTAATCAGTCATTTCTCAGTTGTAGTCAATGGGACCTTTCTGCATTTCCCATTAAGAATCCATACCAGTGTTAGGGGAGATATTTTTTTTGTTGCATAACACAAATTTAAATCTGCACAGAAAAATATCTCCAATATCTGGAAGATGTCCCTAATATTCCATTGACTTAAATCTCTGTAACTGGATTTTGATGCAAAATCTTGCTATCTGTTAAAATTTCTAACATGTGAACATATCTTACATTTCCTCTGCAGTATCCTCCCAACATTCACAGTTATCACCTAAACACAAGATTAGTGATAATTGTCTGATGGTTTGGGCTCCCAAGACTGGGACCCCCATGGTAACAAGACTGAGGCTGCATGCATGACCATCATTCTATTCCTGATATCTTGGCTGATTTATTTAGACTTTCCCATGATGTTACACACAGAAGCAGTGTGTTTCTGGTGGGCTTTAAAAATACATCCACACGTGTGTCTCTAATTAACTCAGATTTTGCCAATAAACCTATCAGAAGCTTCCAAAGACATGACATCATCATATGGGCTGTTCCAAATTGTTTAAAGGCATAGAAATCCTAGTGTATGTAAAGTTTTGACTTTGCAGAAAGTAATAAAAATGCTGTTAAAAAAATATTTCCTTATTATTCGGGCATTTTGGAAAAAATTAAATAATTTTATAACCAAATTTTCCTAAAATTGGAAAGGGGTTTATTTGATTTCATTCAATGGGGAGAAAACATAGAATTGTCTTTTTTAAATAGTGTATGCATTGTAAAAAAAAATTCTGGTTTCAACTAAAATTAATTTTTTAATTATAAAAGGAAAGGGGGGCAGAGGGGCCTTTGTTCATGCAACTTGTCACCGAGGGTTTTAAACTCGGGAAGAAAAGCCTGTTAGCCATACGGGGTATGATGGGTACGACATTTTTTTTTAGTAGGAGCTGGAATCAGGGATCGGGTCCAGTTTTACTGGAGCAATTAAAAAGAGCGGGGGTTGGTGATTGCTCCCGGTTCCCAGGCTTTTTTTGACCCCTACTTAAGGCAGGAAAGCGGGATGGTGTGGTGGTTTTTTTCTCAGTCAGAGTTTTGGCCTGACGGGGCCCAGAGTGGATTCTGTGCTGCCGCATAGCCGTCCATAATACCACTTTCCCCCTGATCTGTGTGGGGAACGCCCCCGGGAAAACTACAAAACGTGAGTTTTCCACAAGGACTTTATATGTTTTTTTGTGGGGTGAAGTTAACCGTACCTTTTTTTTTTCCGTTTGCGTGTAACTCGGCAAAAAAATAAACCCGAAGAGTTTAAACGAACGCCCAGGACGGGTTTTTCTTGCTAACCCTGAATACACCCCAAAAGGGTTGGAGGACCGGCACAACCCCTGAAACATTCCGGGGTCAAAGCAGCAGTGCAGAGCCAACAACAACCTAACGGGAGGAGCTATTAAGCCCCGTTCGGGCGAATCTGAGCAGCAAGCAAACCACACGGCAGCAAAAAAAGCTCATTGGAAACCTACAGGCGCAGAAAAAGCCACAGAACAGCAAAAAAAGGTCATACTGAACCCCTGCAGGTGCAGAAGAAACCAACCAGCTGCTGATGCAGCGATGGTGATTTTAAAACGGATGCCGTGGGGCCCGGGAAACTCCAGCTCCCCCAAACACTGACGGGGACTCGGCTAGAAGGCCGTCAGGGAGGCCCCCCAAAAGAAAAACCGGGAAGATGACACGAGGCTTCCCCTTCCGGTTTTTGAACGGGTCGCCGACCGGGAGGCGCACCCCCGGGACAATGGGTGAGGTCGGGCCCCCTTTTTAACTGGGGAGCCAAAAAGGGGCCTATTATGACCTGCCTTCAGGTGCAAAAGATACCAAAATTAAAAGCGGAGATCCTGGCGGTTGGGTGTTACGTTGGGGCCCGGGGCCCCCAAGGGTTTACCCGGGGGTACGTAAGGCCCAAACCGCCGGGTCTCAGCTATTTGATTGTTGCTCTGGTACAAAAATGGCTGCGCCTGAGATATGCCCCCCGGCGCTAATGGTCAAAGAGGGGTTATGGACCGATTCATGCACTCGCTTCCGCATTCTTAAAATGCTGGTTGCGCAGGGTGATCCCCAGAGGGCGGGAAATGACCTGTGGGTCTCGTAGAGAGATCCAGCATGGAAAAATTCCCTGGGGGGCCCGGGGCCCTAAAAACCCCCTTATTGGGAGGGCCGGAAAGACTGGGACCTACCTCCAGGAGCTGACCCCCCGGGAGGGTGGGGCCAAAGGGCCCAGGGGAGGCCCAGAGCCGGTGCCTAAAGGAATGCCCAGGGATATTGTGTGCTGGAGTGTGGGGGCACAGGACATATAGGGGCTCAGGTCCGCTTGTTGGAGCACATGGACTGCCCCGAAAACCCCCGCAGTTCTCTCTTTGCACATCCCGCATGCGTCTGTGGCAACCAAATGGGGGGGGAAAACCCCAGTTTTAAAAATACATGAATGGCACCGGGGTCTGGGGGCTACTGGACTCGGGGTTTATCACTCTCATATCGGACTCCTCCCACTTGTGTTGGCCCGGGGAAAAAATTTTGGGGGGTCACATTATCCACGGAACAAAAGGGGGTTTTTCCCAGTGGCCCGGGTTAAACTTGAGACACTGGGGACCGTGTCACAAAATGTTGGGGTGGTCGGGTCTATTGCACATTTGATTATGGGGGAATGTCCTCTTTTTGGGGACCGGGAAAAAATTGCCTCCCAAAGTCCCCACAGTGTTTTGGCCCAGGCTAGGGGGACCACAAGACAACTCCAGATTTCCCCTTTTCAGTCCTGGTAGGAGATAATGAGGAAGAAGTCTCATCAACGAGCCTGTCCCTGATTTGGGGGTATCTAGAATATTTTTGGTAAAAGCCCAACTGCAGGCTTTAAACCCCAAAAGGGGGGGGGAGAAGTGATGGTTTTCAATGGGGGACCCCCGGGTCGGGGGGGTGAAGAGCGGTTTCCGCATTTTGCCCCGAACCACCCCTGTTATACCCTCCCAAAATCAGGGCGAGTTGGTAGAGCATTATTGGGTTCCGGGACCCTATACGTATGGTCCTGGAAATTGGCCCAACCCCATGTTTAGGGGGTCTTAGGGGAGACAAAACGCTCGGAGGATACTACAGCTTTTTTATTGGCCAGGATTTATCGGGAGATTGGGATTCGCCAATCTGTCCCCCTGCCAGGTCACCTCCCCGTTAACACATTTTCGTAGCCCTTGGTGCCGTTTCCCAAACATTTAGGTCCCTTTGATGGATAGCATGGATTGGTAGGCATTGGTGAAGTCGCGAGAGGGCACCCGTAAAATCCTGTCATTGTTGATTAGCCACCCTTACCCGGAGGCCATCCCTCTCAGGAACCCATCATCCCGGGTTTTCAAAAGCTTCTCTATTTCTTCTCCCAACAGGAATTCCCAAAGGGGATCTTGACGGATCAGGGAACCCCCTTTATGCCAAGGTAATAGGGGGCTGTGCAAAGGTTGAAAGTGCGCAACGGCACCTCATTTACCATCCTCAGACGGCGGTCTTGTTGGCATTTTTAAAAAAAAACCTTGAAGGCCAAAGCTGAAAAAGTGGTAGAGAAGGGGGGCGGATTGGGACTGTCTCCTGCCTACTTGCTCTTCTTTAAATTTGAGAGGTTTCCCCAATCTTCCCCAGGGTTTTCACCCTTCGGGGTTTTGTATGGGGGGCTCCAGGGAAAACCTTTGATTGGCCAGGGAAAATTGGGAATGGGCCCCCCCATAGAGCATATGGAGCATGGGGCCAAATGCAGGGGGTGGGAAAGTGATGCCAATTTCAAAAGCATCTTCCCCGGCACAAAAAGTCAGGCCCGATCTATAAAATTGGCTAGGGAAAGGGGATTTTAACCCGGGAGACGAGTACAAAAGTACCCCACCGTTGGAATGCAAGTTCCCCCGCTAAGTTGGCAGGGTCCCTAGAATAGGGAAAAGGGGGGGGAGGTGAAATTAAAGGGTTCACCCGCCAGGGAAGGAAACCCCTTTCCCGATTTACCACTCAATTGATAAAAAACCCCGGAAGAGAGAGAGATTCCTGAGTTTCTTGCCTGGGTTTCCAAATCAGGGCCAAATAGAAAAAGTAAAAATTCAGAGAAACCCATTTCCCCCTCCCAAAAGCAAAAATGTAGGGGAAAAGGGGCAGAGGAAAACGAGACCTGTTTACCCCTCCCCTGGCCATACCCATTTATTAGATAAATCCTCACAGACCCCCAAGTAAAAGTAAAACCCGAACCCTTGGATCCCAAGGGCCCCCCGCAGGTAATTTCCAAAGAGGTACAAAAGATGCTAGAATGGGGGGATCGAAAAGGGCCAAAATGGGGGGCCAGCCCTATAGTTAGTACCCAAGCCAAAAGGAAATGGAGATTCTGCAACATTTATCGCAACTCAAAAGAAGTATCCTCTTGATGCCCACCTTTGCCCCGGGAATGAAAATTAAAGAGCAATTAGTCCGGGAGGTATATTGCACCCTGACTCACAAAGGGGTATTGGCAGATTTCCCTTCAAAGGGCTAAAGAGAAGACGCTTTTTCAACTCCTGGGGGTCATTTCAATACGTTTAATCCCTTGGTTTTCGGGGGGGCCTCCACATTTCAGAGGGGCCCTGGTCACGTTTACCCACTAGGTACTTACGGCGGCCTACTAGACACATTGTGATCTTTAGTCATGACTGGGGGGAGCCCCTTGGGAAATCCCCGGCGTGCTAGATTTTCCTTAAGGAAAGCCGGGTTTTCAATAAAACCCCATAAGGTGCCCTGGGGGTGGGGGAAACCAGGTACCTGGGGGCATGTAGGGGGAAATTAAGCCCCAAGTGAATAAAGTAAGGCGATCCAGAAGTGGCCTCCCCCCCAAACCAAAAAAACGGTCAGGGGGATTTCTTTTGGGAAACGAGGATACACAGGGGATTTATACCAAGTTTGCGGGAAAACGGTTCACTTGACGACTTAACCAAGGGAAACCAAATCAACAATGTAAAATGGTCCCCGAGGCAGAGAAGGGCTTTCCAGGGGTCAAACAGGCCCCCATTAGGCCCCCCGTGCTATTAGCCCCGGACTTTTCCCGGGAATTTGTAGTCCAACCCATGCCCCCGAGGTGGGACTGGGGGCCTTTTGTCTCAGGTAGTGAACGGGGTGAGCACTCTTTGGGTCTACCTAAGTAGGAAACTATCCCCCCCGAACAATTATACCATCATTGAGAAAGAAGCCTGCCAAAAGGGGCATTGATTCCTCAGGGACACCCGTTAGGAAAGGGAAAATTTAGGCTATGTTGACATGCCCCACCCTGTGGATGCGGGAGAAGAAGGGGGAAAAATGCCGAGTTTACCCGCTGGTTCCCCTTTCCCTGCAGGATTTTGCTTCACAGTAGGCATAGGCCAGGCAAGCACAGGGGAAAGCAGATGCCCCTCAGAGTGCACATCTGGGGGCTGAAGGTGCCCAAAACCCCCGGCAGAGGGGGGGGGGGGGTTTTTGAAAGGCCGAGGGGGGCCCTTGTTGAGGGCGATACTTGCACCGAGGTTTTGATCTCGGAAGTAAACCGAGCCCAAACCGTATCGATAGGGATGCAATTGTTTTGTTAGTAGGACGCTGGAATAGCATGGATCTGGGTCAGGCTTTTTTGGAGCAATTCAAAGCGAGGGGGGGGATTGCTCCCAGGATCCAGGCCGGTTTTTTTGGGCCTACTTAAGGGAGGAAAACAGGGTGGGGTGGTGGGTTTTTTCTCGAGATTGGCCGACTGGGACCAAGCTGGAAGTCTGTGCTGCCGCATACCGCCACTAATCCCATTCCCCCAAACTGTGTGGGGAAAAATACCCAAAATACAAAAGACTGTGAGTGTTCCACAAGGGCTTTTTATGTTATTTTGGGGGTGAAGTTAAGCCTGTATGCCTTGTTTTCCGTTTGCTGTGTAACCTGGCTAAATAAACCCGAGAGGTTAAAAAAAGAATCCCAGGCTGGGGTTTTCTTCTACCCCTGAATACATCCCCACAAAATATATATAATAAATTATTATAATATATATATAATACACACACACAAAAGGTAAAAAAAATTTTTGTACAATATGTACATTTTATTTATTTTGCTGATTTCTCCTTGAACTTGAGGTGATTCCTAGTTAGAGAAGGATATGCCTTTGAGGTTTAGTGCAGAGTGATCAGTTCTTAAAAAAAATTTTGCAGTTTTTGCTGTTCTTGGGACCCAGCAAAGATTTAGTAAGCAGGGAACCTGAAGGCCTTGATAAAAGAACCGCAATTAGGACGATAGTAACTGTAATAAACTGTCCCTGGCATCTTCTGTACAGTCTAGTTGTCTGCAAAAAACAGCTCTTTGCTCCTGCAGCTGCACAATTTAACTCATGGACCTCCTAGGCATTTAAATTCATTTGCGGGT